>CAOJBJ013336905.1:0-11613 GCA_948291685.1 Euphorbia celastroides | reverse complement strand
TCGGGATTAAAGACCATTTTCTGTTTAAAACCATTGAAGAGATGATTCAAGTGAAAGCCATTACGCCTGCAGAAGTAGCACAGTAGCTCATGAAGTGCGATGATCCCAAAACTTCACTTGAAAGCCTGATAGAGTTTATTATTGAAACTAAGGATGAGCAGACTGAAAAATCCGATGATCGAGAAAGAGGAAATTGGTGTTGTTGAAGAGGGGAATATTGGAGAACTGGATGTGAAGAAGGTTGGTGATATTGGGGGAAAATGTGTGACAAACTTGAAGAAAGGAAACCGACTTGGATTTCAAAGACAACTGAAGCATACTCTCAAATCCTTAATTTATCGGTGCTAGTATACTATAGTCTAGCTATGATTATGGTTATAGTCTGCATATTGTTTGGTTAATGTATCCGAAAAAAATTGAGTTACAACCATTATCTCATAAAGTCTTCTTATAGTAATACTATACCATGATTATGAAAGCAACCTCTCTGCAATTTGCGGTTAACAAATTTGATTTAAAATTAGGGATCGCCTTCAATTTGTAATAAACAAAAAAATTCACATTTGCACCTTTTCTGTTGTCTTCAGCAATCAATCAGTTAACTTTTTATTTTTTTTAATGCAGATTCATGTTTTCAAAATCGGTTAGGGTAATTGTTGATTTGCCAATTAGAGTTGATAAAAATTACACCGTTGGAGCATTTAAATTTATTTATTGCTTCAACAAACGAGGAAATACTATATCACTGAAATCATAAAAGTTAACTAGAAATTTCATAATCAATTTTTTCTTTCTTGGCCACTAAGTTAAAGAAGTATCATCTATTTAGGAATCTCATAGAGTTGTGTTCCTATTCAAACTCAAATTTAATATTCCCACCCTGTGTATCTTTCTAATTTAGGCTCTCTTCTATCCCTATAAATACCTTATACAACTGATTTCGCTACAATCTTTCAGTCAACACTACCGTCAAGTTTCTTTGTGCCTTTAACCATGGCTCTTTTCAAATACACCCTCCAATATGACCATTCTTTTTTCAGCCTATGCTTCAATTTCCGGCTTCGCCATTCTTCTTCGCAGTATCTTCAACGACATTATTCGGAAACCCGTCAAAAATTTCATCATCCAAAAATTTAATACCTTATTTCATTCCACTTTCCCCTCGGATTTCACCTTCGTTATCGAGGACTGTTGGGAAGCAGTCGAGAACGAAACTTTTCGAGCAGTCCAAGCCTATACCCCGACCGTTGTGGGCCCCTCGACGACACAACTTCTCCTCGGGAACAACAACCCCAACAACATATATGCCCCTCCCAAACTAGGCATCCCCGTCGACGCTGCCGTGGTTGACTTTTTTCGCAACATGAGATTCGAATGGATTCTCCGAGGGGTCGAATCTAAGAAGTATCACATTCCGAACAAGCAGTACTTCGAGTTGAAATGCAGCAACAAAAACCAGCAAAGGGTAGTCAACGAATACATCCCTCA
The DNA here is from genome assembly GCA_948291685.1 of Euphorbia celastroides. Classification (NCBI taxonomy): domain Eukaryota; kingdom Viridiplantae; phylum Streptophyta; class Magnoliopsida; order Malpighiales; family Euphorbiaceae; genus Euphorbia; species Euphorbia celastroides. Next base: position 10,125 of record CAOJBJ013336905.1, on the reverse strand, counting down.
TATTGTGAGAGCTTCAGAATCATTACTGAGAAACCGAGACAAGCTCAATCTTTACACTTTCGATCATTCGAGGTGCCAGTGGAAATCCGCAATGTTCAACCATCCATCAACCTTTGAAACTTTGGCTATGGAGCCTCAGCTTAAGGAGACGATAATCAAGGATCTCGACTTGTTTATGCAACGAAAGAAGTACTTTTGGAGCGTGGGGAGAGCTTGGAAAAGAGGGTATCTTTTGTACGGGCCACCGGGGACTGGAAAGTCGAGTCTGGTTGCTGCCATGGCTAACTATTTGAGGTTCCACATATACGATCTTCGCTTCAGGGTGTGAAAAACGACGACAAGCTTAGGCAAGTTCTTACTTCGACGACTAACAGGTCCATTCTCTTGATTGAGGATATCGATTGCAGCACTAAATCTGCGATTTCCCGGTCTGCCAGTGCTGTTTGCAACAATTACAGCTCTGATAATGAGGATTATGACCCGGATGAACCTGATAAGAAAAAAAATCTTGTTGCTGGGGTGAGCTTAACTTTTTTCTCTGAATTTTGTGGGTATGAACTTATAAAGTTACAATTTTTTTTACATAGGTGACGCTATCGGGGTTGCTGAATTTCATAGATGGGTTATGGTCGAGCTGTGGAGACGAGAGAATAATAATATTTACGACGAATAAGAAGGAGAAATTGGACCCGGCATTGCTGAGGCCGGGGAGAATGGATGTTCATATACACATGAAGCATTGCGGTCCGGCAGGATTCAGGAAACTGGCAGAGACGTATCTCGGGGTTAAGGATCATTGTCTGTTTAAAACCATTGAAGAGATGATTCAGAGAAGAGAGGTTACGCCTGCAGAAGTAGCACAGCAGCTCATGAAGTGTGATGATCCTGAAATTTCACTTAAGAACCTGATAGAGTTTGTTGGAACAAAGGATGAAAAATGTGATGATGGAGAAGTTGAAATTGGTGGTCATGAAGAGGGAATTGTTGGAGATTTGGATGAGGAGAAGGTTGGTGATATGGGGAAAAAAATGTGTGTGATTGCTGTTTTTTGATTTTTTTTTAATCTCTCGGAACATTAATATTTTGACATGTTTATCTAGTTTGTTTTGCAGTTTGACGTTAGTAGAACTATAGTCTTGTTATAGTCAGCCCATAGTTTTGTCTGTGTTAGAGAAAGGGAAAAACTGAGTTATAACCATTTTTCCATTGTTACGTTTTAATTTATTTTACATTTATATCTCATTTGATTGATTTTTATTTTTCAATTTGGGCCTTCAAAGTTTTTTTCGAGTTGTTTTTAACGTTGGTTTCCATGTTGAAATTATGCATTAGAAAATTATGCATATGTTATTCATAAACAAAAAAAGCTTCCAATCACACATTTACAGCTCACATATCTCTGTTTTAACGTTACTACAAAGTACAAGCCATCAAACAATAAAAGAAATTTTTGAAAAAAGCAACTAATATGCTTTCCAAATGAAGAGAAAACTTTTCAAGATGTGTAAAAGATATTCCAGACATAAATGGTAACTGAACTGAGCAAAAATGTCATTGATAGTAGCATTGTCCTAATATGGCTGCTCACAAGATCTCTTAGACTTCTGACCAATTTTCATCCGTGCATTTCCATGCAATGATTTCAAGATATGTCATAGTTAGCGAAAATAGTTAAGTTTGTTAGGGTCAACAAAGGCAAATAATTTAATAGTTCATTTCCAAGAAAAAAGTGCTTTCACTATACATTCATATTCTTTAGCATAAACTCAAAATGTACCCAAAAATGAGCTTTCATAAAAGAGATATTCAAGTATCACCAACATAAACAATGGGTTATCTATCTGTTATGTAAAAACTTACAAACAAAGGTTCTTAAAAAGAAAAATTAATATATGCTTATGACCAAGGAACATCTGATTAAGCATGATTGTACAAGACAAATGTCTTAGCCTAGCGGTTTAAATTGAAGCCATGATTATAGAGGTTTCAGGTTTGATTCCACATTCATATGGGTATGGATGAAATTTTCCATCATCATTGTTATAAAGCTTAGGCAATTCTTTTTTTTTTAATTTATAAAAGAAATATTATTTTAGAAAAATTAAGATTGCAAAAACAAGTTAAAGACAATAGGCTTAGATGTCAATAAATTATTTTATCCAAAGAACTTGTGCCGGTAGAATGAATTTAAGAATTATCAATGACGTATAAGTCGCCCCTATGCAAGAATACAATGAAGAATGAAGATGTTCACCTTTTGAATAAAATTTGAATAATACATAAAGATATTGTGAAGTAACAAGATTGTGGATGGAAAGTAAGATTGTAATAATAACTTTTGAAAAACTAGTCATATATTTAGCATGTTTATATGACTTTCCCTAAAAACATTTTACAAGGTCTAGAAATGATAAATGACCAAACATAATGCATACATATTTTTTTTTGTGTCTAAATACGGCTATACATCTTCTGTTCGATTAAACTTTTTCTTTTTGCAATTCAATTAATTTTAAATTACATAAAATAATTGGATTATAATTATTAATGTCAAATATATAGGAGGCTTCCTGGATTTGGTAAAAAAAAAAGCTTCTACTCCTCATAAGTTAGATTTTTTGTTGCTCCGACATCCTTGATGTTAATTTGGCAGAGCAATTTTAAACGTGAAAATGAATGTACGTTAATTGGATTTTTTGTTTTAAAATAATTAAAAAGCTAACAAATTACAACAATACTATTATATCCAACTCCTTAACTTTCTTGATTTCATCCTCTCAAATTTCTTAATATAACTTAATTTTTAAGAATTTGAATTTCTAAAATCTTTTGTCTTTCTTTCTCATTCTGAACATTGAATTTCTAATTACTCGAAAACGTTCGTTATTCAGCATCAAGAATACTGAAGCAACAAAGAAACTAAATTCACGGGGGTAATATGACCTTTTGAATGTTAAGGGAGCCAGTAAATTTTTTACCAAATTTAGGAAGCTTCCTACATTTAGTCCAATTTTGAACTTCTATTATATGTCATGAAATTCCAAATTTTATCTCTAAACATGTGATTTCACTTTATACTTTTATTAGTTCTACTTAAATTTTTTATACTTGTCCAACAAGGCGTTATAGCCCTTTTCTATGATATAGTGGGAATGTAAACTTTTGGAGTAGTTGTGTAGACCAAGTAGTCAACTTTTTAAAATAAAATTTGTCCGTATTGCAGCCAATGGTTTCCTAGAGGTGTCATCCAATTTTCATGCCACTTTCCTAGTCCAAATCATTCCCGTTTTTCTCCATTATACCATTGAACTCACACAATACTTTTAACACCAATCACAAAAAGGCCACATTAAAAACCTCCACAACTCAACTATAAAAAGCCAAATCACCACAACAATTTCTCCCCTACACAAAAACAATGGCTACCCTCTTCAAAGAAATGCCCTCAATGACCTCTCTTCTCTCGGCCTACGCCTCCATTTCCGCCTTAGCCATGCTCATTCGAACCATCATCAACGAAATGATCCCGAAGCCCCTCAAAGACTTCATCTTTAACAACCTCTCCGACTTCTTCTCCTCCTCGTTCTTCTCCGACTTCACCTTCATCATCGAAGACCGCTGGCAAGCCGTAACAAACGAGACATTTCGAGCCGTTGAAGTCTACCTCCCCACCAAAGTCGGGTCCTCAACTCGAAGCCTCCTTTTAGGCAACAACGACAGCAACAACATCACCGCCCCTCCAAAACCCGGGATCCCATCTGACACCAAAGTTGTGGACTTTTTCGAGAACATGAGACTCGAGTGGATTCTCCGAGAGAAAGATTCGAAAAAGTACTACCTTCGCAACCGAAAATACTTTGAACTAAAATGCAAGAAAAGTGAGAAACAAAGGGTCATTGAGGCCTATTTGCCTCACATTTCAGCGACCGCTGAGTCGATTTTGAGAAAACGGGATACTCTCAATCTCTACACTTATGATCACGAGGGTTCGATGTGGGAATCGACGGTGTTTAAGCATCCTGCGAGCTTCGAAACTCTGGCAATGGAGCCTCAGCTTAAGGACTCCATTGTCAAGGACCTTGACTTGTTTATGCAGAGGAAAAAGTACTTTCAGAGTGTTGGGAGAGCTTGGAAAAGAGGGTATCTTTTGTATGGTCCCCCGGGGACCGGAAAGTCGACTTTGGTTGCAGCTATGGCTAATTACTTGAGGTTTCATATATATGATCTTCAGCTTCAAGGGGTGAAAAATGATGGCGATTTGAGGCGAATTCTTACTTCTACTACTAATAGGTCTATTCTTTTGATTGAGGATATTGATTGCAGTACTAAATCTTCGAGATCGAGGTCTCATCAGATGGTGGAGAATGATTGTGATGATGATGAGGATGATGATCGCGAGCAAGGCGAAAACAAGCTCTCTTTTGATCCCGGGGTGAGTTTAGCTTCATCCATAAAACAGAGTACTCTGTTTTTTTGTTCTGTTTTTTACTATCAACATAAAGTAATTAATTTTGTGTTTTTTTTTCTCCTTTTTGAACCTTTTTCTTGACAAAATGGGTTGTTTTTACTTCATACCAAATGGGTTCTGAATTGAAAAATGATTCTTTTACAACTTGTCATGAAAAATCTATTGTGATTTCCACTATTATGATATCAAGTATTGGATTGACTTGAGAAATTTCGTGATTCCACATCATTATATTGTGACAAAGTAAATGGCCATCCTTGTTTGCACTTGCTTTTTCTCGTTTGTCTTCAAATTCTGTAGTTTGTATTTGGTAGGAAATCAATTTTTAATTCCAACCTAAATGGGTCGGCTACTTGGTTGTTTTTAATTCTTTTGAAATTGACCAGCCTATACCTTTATCTATGTAGGCCAGCAATCAAATTTGAACTTTTGTTCCTCTCCACGAAAAAAGACACAAACCCTTGATTTGATTGGATTAGAATAATTTAAGTATTAGGCTTTCTTTTAGTTTGTAGCGACACATGTTTTGATGCTTTTTCCCCTAATTAAATATTGCCTTATTTGATATTTGTCATAGGTGACACTATCGGGGCTGTTAAATTTTATAGACGGGCTATGGTCGAGCTGCGGAGACGAGAGAATAATAGTATTCACCACAAATTACAAGGAAAAACTCGACCTGGCATTGCTAAGGCCAGGTCGAATGGATGTTCACATTTACATGGGACATTGCACACCAGCGGGGTTCAAGAAACTCGCCACAACTTATCTCGGGGTCAAAGATCATTTTCTGTTTGAAACCATTGAAGATCTTATTCAAAGGAAAGCCGTTACACCGGCAGAAGTAGCACAACAGCTAATGAAATGTGATGACCCAGTTGTGGCACTTGAAAGCTTGATAGAGTTCATCATTGGCAAGGACAATAATGGGGAGAAACAAAGGGGGCACAGTAAAAAGGAGGCAGAAGAAGTGATTAAACAAGAGATTGTGTTGCTTGGAAATAGGTATGTGAAACAAGTTGATGAAAAGAAGAGTGATGAGATTGGAAAGAGATGTGTGTACCTAACTTGAAAAGTCATTTGACTTTTTATGAATATTATGTTATTTAGTTATTATACTTTTTTTTTTGGGTTCTACAGCTCTCTATTGCTAGTTCATCCATTTACTTCGTTTTATTATGGGGTTGCAATGTTGTACACCACTAAAACAAAGGTAACTAGTTTGTCTATATGCTCTTGATGTGTGTGTTTTGTCCATTTGCACTTTGTGCATAGATATTAATCGTTTCTATCAACCAAAACAAACCCGAGCTCTATCAAAATAATTGATAAAAAATGATTCAAGAAAAAAGCATGCATTGGCTTCTATAGGATTCAACTTCGGTTACTATGACTCTCATCATATTTGCTTGTTATAAATTTAATGAAAAATAAATTAACGTGCAATAAGATATTAAAAAATTATACTAGCAGATGGTAGCAATCTTCTTATTTGTGGCATATAGTGCGTTGTTTTCGGTTTAAAATTCAAAATAACATTTTTATTTTGAAATAATTCAATTTACCTTCACTAATTAAGCGACTTTTATGGGTAAAAAATTGAACTGCTTTAATTATAGATATTTTCATTTTGAAATATATAATTTAGGTGTGTCTACTAAATGATATTTAAACAATAATAAATCAGCTTAGGGCATAAAAGTGCTTGAGGAGTATAAAGTTATGCACCAAACCATCAAATATTGTCAACATAGCCTAGACAACCTAGCGGAAATTTTTAAAATAGTGTTATTAATGAAAAAAAATAAGGAAAAGAAGTTTTATTTTGCGTTCAAACATTTGAGATTATGTTTGGGGCTTTATGACATTAGTTTAACAATGTACTGAAGCTTTTTAAGTGGGCTTAATGCATCAGGATCTCTTTGAAGTTGTCCTAAATAGCCTCTCGTCCTCCTGAATTTTCAAGTGTGTCTCTTACCTTTCTGAACTTGTTCATAAGAGCCTCTCACTCTCCTTAAACTTGTCAAAAAAGTGCCTTTAAACCTAGGAATTCCACATGTCAACTTATAGTTAGAAAAAAAATGAAAGTTTTGAAAAATCAAGCCAATTAAAAGTCGACACGGGACATTTAGGGGCAAAGTGGTGCATTTTTGTAAGTTGAAGGAGGCTAATAGATACATTTTCACGAGTTCAAGGGAACGGGAAGTACACTTAAAAGTTCAGGGAGTGGAAGACTATTTGGGATAACTTCAGAAAGAGTATCAATGTATTAAGTCTTTTTAAGTGCTGTGATAACAAATTGACAATATTCTTTATGACCTTTGCAGCTACAAAATCTAATGGTTCTCATTATTCAAATTGTATACTATGTAAAACTATATGCAAATATAGGTGAGAACCTATTTCCATTTAGGAGATGAAAATTAATGAAAGTTAATTTAATTAAAATGAAAATAATTTTGATTATTATTGCATTAATTTTTATTTCTTGGATGGAAATAGGAACTAAAGTGCTGGTCTTTTGTAAAAAAACCGAATATTAGTTAATGGCAGAGCTTTTTCAGTTTGACTTTACAAGGTTTTTCAATATTTTACTAGTTATCGTTATTATTAAATAAAATCTCATGTGAATTGATCAGGGGTGAGCAATTGGGATACGAAAGATCCGAACGATCTGAATTGGTTCAACCAAAGAGTCGAATTGCATTATAAGTTTTACTAAATTATCTAATTTGATTATAAATTTACAAAATATCGAATTTTCATTATAAAATCTATGGTAATATCTGACTAAACTTAGATTTGTTTCGGTATCTATTATAGTTTTTGTTCGATTCGGTTTTTTGGTTAAACCATTTCGGATAATACGGTTCAACCCGAACTGAATTTGCTCACCCCTATCACTTAGTAGCTGTTGTAACAAGGCAATGGTAGAGTTTTCTAGAGTGAAAATTCTGTCCCTACGTAGCAAACGATTGCCCTTTTGTCAAATTATTTGTGTGCTTTAATTAAACAATTATTCATAGCATGAAAATGACAAGACAAATGCGTTCTCTTCATTTAGACGGAATTCAAGTGATTTGAATACATAGTGTAACTTGTTTTTTTTTTTGGGATGGAATACATAGTGTAAGTTTATAAATGTCAAGAAGTAGGCAAAATTAAACCAAATTTAATTAGATTGGTAAATTGGAAAGTTAGCTACTTTGTTATTAAATTATTGAAACTTCACGTAGACAGAAACAAAGTGCACCAAAAATGTTAATAATTGATTTTCAGGAGCTTGCTTAGTAGTTCAGTAACGGTGTGCATTTTATTTTACACGTTATTTTTTTAGTGAAAGATATAATGCATTGAATCAAACTCGAATCAATTACGGTTCTAATTAAAGATGGATAAACATAAAGATAATTCCTTTACTTGTCAAAAAATCAGTTACATTAACTAAAAGCTACGCAACATGATTCGTAGACTTGATATAGACGACTCTGGAAAAAAAAATACAAAGGAACCTACCGGAGTTAAAACTCCGGACATACACGCGACAAAACACCAACAAACTTACGTTTACATCAAGACATGCATATCCTTAAACAAAACTTATTACTAAAACAAAATCTAAACCCTACAACCTATATTTCTTAACATTCAACTAACGAATTCCACAATCATAAATACCCATTTACTCCATAGCATCAACCAGTATTGTGGATCTGAAAATCTATTTCTTAACGGATGATAGATACGGGGTGTCTACAGTGAAAGATATCCAGGTATCTTGTCTAAAAGCAGCTGAAGTCCAATCCAATTGAAAATTAAGATTGATTTATGCAGCAACGATCTCATATTTGAAGAAGACGAATACGTAGAAGGCGACGAAAAAGTAGATGCAAATTATTTCGCTAAAATAAAAGGACAAGAAAGCAAATAGTGAAAGAGAGAAAAGGCCATGAAAGACTCTTTCTCCCTCTCTTCAAACAAACTCACAAACGAAACTCACTTGGAGAAGAGAAAGGTAAAAGACGGCTAGAGTTTTTTTTAAGACCTCGGATTTTTGTTAAAGAAAATACCATTTTACACGTTATTTACACTATCAAAATAATTAATTTACTTATCATAATTGTATATGAAAAACTTTGCTTTTCTTCATTAATACATAATATATGAGTCAATTAGTACAAGAAAAAATCAACAATGATTAAAAAAAAAAACCAACAAATTTGTTCATATTTTGCAGTTTGGTAGATGAAAGAGTATACGCCGGTACGGTTAAAAAAGAGCCATATACTATAGGGAAGGAAGTTGTTTCATTGTGCTAACTACATGCCTTTTTATTTATTATCATATTATTGTCCCAAAAACTTTTCCTACTTAAAAAAAAAAAGAAAGAAAAAGAAAGCTCTCCCCCACAATATTTTTTTGTAACAACAGATTTTAACTTCAGAAAAAAAAATTGGAGTCAAATTGGTCTTATTTCCCAAGATTAAACTTTACTATCCTTGAAAAACTTATAAGCAGATATTGTTGGTACAATAACCCGAAAAAGCAGTTACAAACTAATTCTACATTGTGTCGCCTGTTCAACATAAGACATCAATAAGTTAAGCAGTGAATTATTTTATTGGTAAAAAGACACCAATAAGTTAACCAGTGAATTATTTTTCTTTGCGGTTGAAAATCCATTTCATCAAATGCAGCTTGATTTTGTCAATGATACAATGTTTAATGAAAAAGAATATCAAATTTTAAACGTTTAATGTCATATCATTATCCTATATTTTTTGCCGTTGAAATGTCAATTTCAATGAATTTTTAGTTTTACCTGGATTTCGTAATGGATGAGAAAGAATATCGATTTATTTCTATATGGGCTACTACTTTTATAGTCAAACTCGAGTAAACTCATCCAGGCCCAAACTAATCACTAATTGACAATCACAACTTGAATTATATTTTCGAAGGAAAATGATTGTTTGTTACAACTGCAGAATAAAATATAAGAGAAATAGACACAGATGTTATAATTATTTTTTTATCAAATAAAAACTCAATAAATCTCAGTCATTAATATTCATATGTATGATTTAGGCAGATTAAACTTCTCTTCACAGTTTTTTTTTTCCTCAGCTGCAGAATATCTTTTCTGATCGATAGAAAAGAAGTGATGTTGATGAAGGGCAAGATGAAATTATACATCTCCAGTTGTTTACTTGGACATAGAAGGAAATAATTTAAATTCATTCAAATAAACCAATTTTTTGTCTCCACATTTTTTAAAAACGTAAGCGCATTATTATTTTGGCACCAAGTAAGAAAACTAGTACAAGAAACACAGCATTATTTTTTTTAAACGATCATTAACACATTATTCTTCCTCAGAAAACATAATAGAAAGTTCATCAAGATTCAACAGAAATGTCTCTTAGATATCCTAACATCCAAACCATCTTTCATGTAAAGCAAGATGGAAAGGCTCGGTTTTGCTAGACCACTTCGAACCACTTCAAAGCAATAACTCCGCATAAAAGCAGTTGCAATTGCTTTTACTTGAATAAATGTTATGTTCTTCCCTAAACAACTTCTCGGTCCAGTACTAAATGCTCTAAACTTATGTGACGGAACATTAACAATTTCTCCATTCTCTGTTATCCATCTTT
>CAOJBJ013336603.1:0-15135 GCA_948291685.1 Euphorbia celastroides | reverse complement strand
GTCAAGAGACACTCGCACATGCCTCAGTCTTCAATTGCTTGTAGCTGATAAGTTGGTTATGAGCAGTCCAACATAAAATTTGTTATAGCGACAATTTCAAATTAGGACACTTGGATAATAAATGAATCCTCACCAAAACGTATACAAGGCCTTGTGAAGGAAGTGAGAATTGCTTTCTGTTGAATCAAGCTACGGTTGAACATTTGATTATTCAACCCATTAAACATAATATTTGGTCTCCATATGGTTATATATAATATAATTACAAGGTCAATGTTAAGGGCTAGCTGCACAATGGAGTTGGATCTTGATCTAATGAATATGCATGACCAACCAATTAAGAAACTAGGTTTCAATAAACTAAACTGGAAACAAACATGAACTTATCCTACGTTATATGTGCTATGATGCAGGTCAACCCAATTACCAAAATCTTCTTCCACACAATAAAATTGTTGTGAAGCAACAAGAAAGAGAAACTACTATACAAGAATGTCATGGCATGGTAGAGTTGATTTTTCAACAACATAATATCACTCGGATTATCACAATTACCTTTAAGTACTTTTTTTGAATTCCATATTCACCAAGAAATCCTTGAAGTCAAATTGACTCGTTTTCAGCATTTTTACAATCCATGAATTGTTCCCTCTGTCTTAAACAGAACAATTAGTGACATTAAGACTATCAATTTCACCAAAGAGAACACATGAACAATATATAGTTAATCGACCTCTTATCCAGATCACCGATGTATTTGAAATCACATTATCCAACTGCATATTGGCCACTTTTGTCTGTCTTAATCACCGGAATCTAAATAAGCATTGGTAGAAGTTAGAGATTTTAGACAGTATCAGTTTTCTAGGGGGGCCAAACTTTTCCAAAACAAAATATAAATCAGTATGTAAATAAACGAAATTCATGAGCATTTCTGTACAAGCTATCTGATTCGAGTTGTTTACTGCTTTGAAGGAAAGTGGAAACTTTATCAGAGTACGTGAGCAAGAGGAGAAGAGTAAAATTTTGTTCTGAGTTCCATAATACTAATCACTTCAGAAAAAGATCAGGACATTAGGATGTAAACCGAAGCAGTAATTTTTGAATAAGATTATGACTTAAGATTTTCAGAAAGTTAATAGGTTCTGATTAGGGTATTCAGATCTGCAGGCTGCTTTTCTACCTTTCTAACAGTGCAGAAAATAATTCAATCAAATTGAGTGTTTGTCATAATATTCAAAATTTGGAAGGAAACATGGAAACTATATATAAGTAACTAATAATAAAACACTATGTAATTTGTATCAAATGAAAGTTTTCTCATTAGGCAAAATTGTATGATCCTGTTACAACGTATGTACACTGCATTGACAGAAATTAAATGCCAATATTCAGTTATCTACTCAAGCTGGAAATGATATGATTGAAAGTATGTTGGCTGCAGGGAATGGTGAGACCGCCCATAGGATGATCAAAACCGAACTCTTGTTCAGCCAAATGAAGCAAACCTTGAAAAGAAGGCTCATTCAAATATGACAAAGGAACCGCATATCTCTTCTTTTGGTCCTCCCCTACATATATTGCTATGAATCCTTTTGGCACAGACTGGCGGGACATTTGTTTAGCAAGAACACTTGGCAAGCGAATACCCATTTTGTATCTTTGATGAATATATGAGAAGAAGAAACAAGGCTGAGAGAGATTCCTGGATTTAATGAAGATTTCGAATGGTAGGTTGAGTTGTTTGGGGAACTGATAGTATGTATATGTATATATAGATGAATGATGTGAGTTGGAAATCCAATAAAATTAGATCAAGTGGCTTAAATCGCTTGGTGGGTTGCACTAGGGTCTAGTGCATTAGGGCATCACATGGCTTTGTTTTACTTCACAAGACAAAGAGTGTCCTACGATTAAATTTATGAATCGAAATAGCCTTATCAGTATGCTATTTAAGCTGGCCCTATGTTTACCAACGTATAGTATAGTTCTCGCCAATAGATTTAGTTATAAATGATAATATATATGTGCAAGATGTACAATTTCTGAATGAGAGGTCAAGAGACTAGGGATGTATAGCATTAATATTAAGGTCAATGTTGTGGCCTAGCTGCGCAATGAATCATTAGTATAAAAAATGTATCATCAAGGTCTACATAATTGAGTTTGACTTATCTAGCACCGAATGAATACACAAGGGTCGGGGAATTTATATTGAACGCCTGACATTTTACACTTTTACTCAATCCAATGGTTGCAATTTAATTTACAATTAATTAATTACTCATTTGTTGCACATTTAATGGTCGGATTGAGGAAGAGTGTAAAATATCAGACGTTCAATATAATTTCCCCTTATGTGCTACTTATAAAAACTTCTTATAAGACAATAAGCCAATAAATATAAGTGCTGCTTACTGCTCACGAAAACATTCGACCTATACTTATAGTCAAATCGTCCGCGTTCCTAGTTCTCTTTCTGCCCGCCTGTCTGCAAAGAGGAAGTAAAGGCAGGCTTTCTATCAATCTCCAACTACTATTGACTTAAGTCCTCACTCAAGCTGTAAGTCTTCTCATTCCAAGGTTGGGAGTGTAAGAGCAAGAGAATGACTGATTTTGCTCGTGGTCTTCCATCTATTATCTCTTGTGGTCTCAAAAGTACAAGAATAAGACTGACGCTTACCTAGCTTTCTATACTACCTTTCTATACGATCATTCCTACCAGCTGTATCCTTTACCTGCTAGCTAGTAGACCTACCTCGCTTTTAACTCAATCGGTACCTGTATTGTATGACTTTACTACTTTATCCTTATATTCTATTTATACCGGCTGATGCCCTGTAAGACTATTCATATTCATATTGCCTGAAAGGGCTTTAAAGCTGAACTACGTTCTTTAGAAAGACGAAAAAGAATGGGACATTTTAGTTAATTTAATAAAGACATTCATAATCTCATGGAACAGAAAGTGTTAAAAATAGCATTCCTAACAATCTCACTCTTAATCACCGGCTTCGGACTTAGAGTTCTTTGCTGAAGCAGCAAGCCAGTCTAGCGCATTTCTCAAACCGAAAAGCAGTCCATTTCTTTTGTATTACGTCGTTGAACAATCTCAATAGGAAAGACTTGTTACTAAATCAGAATATCAATACTGACTTAACTCCTGCAGCTCAGGAAGCTAGCTCCGTCTTTCTTTCCCTACTCATCCTAGCTTTAATGATTCATTTTGGCTTTAGAATGAGTTAGTTTTAGTTCTCTCCGACAATATCTCGCTTCAAGCGCTCTAACCTTTCCTAACTAATTACCCTGGAACTACTATATTCGAATGACATCTTTACTGCCAGAGTTCGTAGTGTGAAAGACTTATCAGTCTGCTTTCTTTTCTAGAGGACTTCCTATAGCCACTTTCTCTACATCCTTGGACTGGTTCTTTACGCAAGGCATGAGCCATTAACTAAAGTAATTCATTGTACTGAACTTTCCTCTATCTGGGTAGGGCATACCAGATAGATAGCTAGGAGATGTAATTATCTAATTTCTTAGCTTAGGTGACCTAGCTTTAGGCTTAGGCTAGTACTAGGATCGATCACGAGAGAAAAAAGGAAGAATAGGAAGTGAGTGAGCGCGCCGCAAGACCAGAGAAGGCCTAGAAAGTAAGTCCACTAGCTCTTTCATTGGCCCTTTTGAACCGCTTCTCCTTCGATCCAAAAGCTGTCAATCGCATGTGCAAGTGTAACGAGTTTACCTTCGGATCAGACCTCAAAACAGAAAGAGAAAAAAAGGCACTGTCTTCGTGGCAACTATGTTATACCCCTCACCAGAGAGCCACTGAACTCGCGAAGAGTCTTTCCAGCTTCCAATTCATAGACTTAAAAAAGGGAATTTCCCACATCTAAGAGTGAGATTTAAAAAGGAAGTAGGTTAACTATCTTCCAATCTTGAAAGGACAGTGGAATGTAGCTTTATCCGATATAAGACCTTCTTCTTTTGTCCTTTAGCTCTGTGCATAGGTAATTGTTCCCCACAAAGGCGAGTCTTGTTAGCAGGTAAAAGCAAGCATCTCGAGTCCATAGCCCGGAGGAGAATAATCTAACTATTTTCTTTCAAGGCACCTTACCTGGCTGGTGTCTGGTTGCTCCAGGTCCTAAGGAATGAGATTAGCTTGATTACGCACCTGATTTTCTTTTAGTTACTGATGAACGATCTTCCTTATTTTACTTACAACTCGGATTCCTCCTTCACGGCTGGCTTGAAGCCGGATAGCTTCAAGCTTAAGGGCTCTCGGAATTCCCTTTCAAGCTTTCTCGACTCACCCTAACGCTAACGTAACGGCTAAGAGAACTTGGCTAACTTCAATCAATTCCACGACTTTCCATCCTTCTTGTGAGAGTTTCATATGTTGCTAGTTTTGAATATGAATATAGGGTATGGTAATCAAGTATAGTCCGAGTAGGTCGAGCATGACTTAGTTCGTGCATTACTTATGATAATCTAGGAGAAGAATTTTATGGTGATAGATGAGATTTTAGGTAGACTTAGCCTTCTAACTCTATCTTTAGATCCCTACATGCTTTCTTACCTTATTTGGCGATAGCCAGCAGAGTGAATAGGTAAAGTACCTCAGTACAAGGATCGAACTTTCATCTTCCGATGCTAGCTGTCCTTCCTATCTCACACATACCTTCAATCATCGAGGAATAGATATGGCTGGTAGACCGAAGACCTTCTGAATCAGCGTGGAGGTAACATGATGCTCCTTGCCCATTGAGTGAAAGCATCCATCCTAGTCAGAGAGATTCTCCGACTCACTACCTGCGGGAACTTTTCCGCCAGCCCCAGGCGGTAACAGCCCTAATAGTTGGATCCATTACCTTTTCGAAATCTTAGGCTTGCCTTTCTCTTTTGTTTGCATGAAGCAAGATTAATAGATGAGTGAGCTGTGGAACCAATCCCGTTCGGTAGTATACTTTGGTTACAACACTATTTCCTTCCTATCTCGGAGCAAGCAAAGCTTTCTCGCTATAACAGGCTTGACAACATATCCGTGGGGTTAGTTAATCCTCTGTAAATGGGGAAAGAAGAGTGGGGATGCGGGCTTCTTTCGCTTGACTTGTCCGTCGGATTTGGAAGGTCTTCAGTAATCGAAGAAAATGAATGAAATAGGCATAATTTCTCCCAACTACCCCACAGCCATCATAAAGTCTTATTTTATTGCACTAGCATTCCGATGCTACAACGAAGGAAAAAGGATTTCTATTACTCACGAGATGGCATGAGCTTGTTCGGAAGCTAATGCCGGTGAATCAGGGCTAATCGTCTTAAGACTGGGAATTTACAATTACAAAAATAGGTACTAAAGTAAAAGCTCAATCCCAACTTCTCTTATCTGGTGCAGAATCTGCCCTAGAGCTATTGCCATATTTCATCTCAAATCGAGCTGCAGTTCTTATTTGTGAAGTGATTGTAAGACGGTGGTATTGTGAGTGTGAAAAGTGAGTTGTGTGAGGATAACTTATTTGAGTAAGTCTGGCTTTCTTTTGTGATTAGAGCTACGTGTCATAAGTTACTTTCTATTTTGAACAGACTAGAATAAACAAGGGAGCTAGTTCTCTTTCCAATCCCGCGATAGAAGGAAAAAACATTCTACCTAAAAGGTCAGACCTTCGATATCCCGCTACTTCTGGTACAGCCTTTCCTGAAACAACCAAAACTGATTTCAGAAACAGCTGTCGAAAGAGGCCTTCTTCATACTCAGTCCTTCCTCCAAAAAAAACTAGGAAGAAGATAGCTTCTTTGACGAAAGCATCTTAATGAAAGGATAGCCAAAGCATTCATATTCTATGCTTAAGTAAAGTCCTAACTGCCACGCCATTTACTTCTTTCTACGTACGCTATTCGATCAAAAGCTTGTTAGCGATGTGGGGTCAGATTCCTTCTGTTTTCTCTTTCCTCTTTTTCCTTTCGTAGCTTCCGGGAAGTTCGTTTTCCGGAAGTAAAGTCTTAGTACAGTTACAGTTCACACTCAATCAATGGAAGGGTCAGCCGAACAGACCAGTGATCTACCGCGCCCAATACACCAGCAAGAAAAAACTTTAAAGTAAATAAGAGGGGGAAGAAAAAGTAGATTCTTCCGAAACTTAGACTGTATGTGCTTAGCTTATGACTGCAAATCCTAGTAGGAATTACACGTGCAGGAATGGAACACTTTCTTTCACACAAACTCAACCCGTGCGGCGCTAGCTAACTTTGCCCCAAGTTTTTTCAAAGTAAGCTAGTAAGCCTTTACCAAAAGTGCTTAACTTAAGCTATGAGTAAGCTAAGTGAAAGAATTGAAGAGTTTGGAAGAATGCTTTATTTTACACAACTTCTGGATGTATATTACAAATGAATGAATCCCTAAGGAAAACTCCTTCACCTCCTCCATGGACGGTGAGGATTGTTTGTTTTAATTTAATCCTACGGTGTACATTCATTGTATAGAATTCTCTTTACAAGTATATAGATATCTTTACAATTCTAGAATACTATGGATTATTCCAACTTATAAGTGTAAGCTAACTTATCCTACTTAACCTCTTTTGATTCCGGCAATTACATCGCTCCTGCATCTCTCGTTTCCAGCTTCGCACCTCTCGGTACAGTTTCTTTTCGCTCCTAAGCTTTGTGGCTTAGTTGCTCCGCTCCTGCACCTCTCGTTTCCACTCGCACCTCAATTTTATTTTTGGCCCCTAAACTTCGTGAGAGCCCGACTCAACCGATCAATAGAAGGTCCTATTCGTCTTCTTGCATGCCCTTCACCCGTCTGCTCATAACCTAAAACTTCCGAAGTTTGGCCCCGGCCTCGGTCGAGTAACTACGTGCCTTCTCCTCTAACGGTCGAGTAACTTTCACTCGAGTGCTTTACAGTCCTTCGAAGACTCAAAAGAATCTCCTCTTCCCTTTGCAATTGAAGAAGAATAAACTCTGGGTGGAAGGTTCAAGACAGAAGCAAGCAATTAAAATATCATAAGAGAAGAAAGCGTAGAAAAGAGCCTATTCACTTAGTCAGAAAGCGTTATCAAGAAAGCTGCGCCCAATAGAGCTTAGCCATGTGTAGACCAACCATTAAGGGGTCTCGCGAAGCCGGTCACCGTATGCCTACGATCCTATCTGACTAAATAGAGTGGGGATCCTTTTCTTCGCTGTGATCTACGTTTTAGTTATGCTTTACACATGAAATTCGAAACCGGCGTGGCGCTGCTGGATGTTTCTGATTAATAGAACAGGAAGAGGAGTCAGCTAAAAAGAAAGACCACCAAAACTAACGACCACCAAGATACGCATAGTGATTCAATCTTTTGATCACCCATTTTTGGAAAACCTTTTTTGGGGGCTTCCGCCTTACACACGGAAGATTGGATTGCCTGAATCACGAGTCTTATATACTGTGTTACGATCACCTCATATTGATAAAAAGTCCAGAGAACAATTTAAAATGGAAATCAAGAAAAAAATTCTGGTCATAAAAACAAAAACGCATGAATTGCGCAAGAAGTTCTTTCGGTTAAAACGCCGTGCGACTCGGAGGACATAAGACTTCTTGGTCAAGCCAAAAAGATTGCCGACAGGATGCTCCTACCCCACCATGCCAGGCCCTTTACCTTACCTTAAGAAGAAAGAGAAAAAGAAAAGAGGGCGGTATGAAGCGTGGGAAAGAATGCAAGAAAGAAAGAAGTGTATGATACAACAGGTAACCTTAAGTTAAGGAGTGGCGGCAAAGCTCTTGATTGATCAACGCGAGTGAACTGTGCTTAGACGCTTCGTAAAACCACACCGATCTACGAGAGAAGAGCTGATGGATGAGTAGGCTTCCCTTTTCGATACACGGAATGTGATCTGGGACACGATGGGAGTTTGCGTGCCTCGGTAGGAAAGAGATCACCGGAGTATAGCACAAGATCGCCTTTTCTTGCTGCCATTGGGTCGACCTGTAAACAAGGTAAACCCAATGGGAACCAAAAAACGGGAGGGTACCGCATTGGGCAGAAGATGATCCAAAAAGCGAAGGCTCACCCAGCTGAACTGAAGGAAGGAGCTTTTACTACTACCTTCATGTGTCTTTACTGTTCGTCCTGGAGCGGAGCAGCACCGAAGAACTTTCTTTCATCCCAGCGCATCAATTGACCCTTAAATGACTAATCCCTGGCTATGGAAGACGGGGGATGGCCGCCTGGCCAACTAGAAAAAAGACACCTCCATGCTCATCAATGAGGCAGCGGCAGACAACAAAAGAGAAAGAAGATAGAGTTTTATGGGCTAGGTAAACGATTGGGCCTTTTATTTTATCCAGAATTTAATAAAAAGTCTGTTAAATGTAAGTAATTGCACCTAAAATAAAACGGCGAGAATGGAATCGGTAATTAATATAGGAGAAAGCAAAGGGTTCAAGTGAATTGAGAATTACAACCTTCATTAAATTTACTTACAGCTGGACTAAAGAAACGCAGACCATCATCATATCTATTAACATTTGACTGAGTTTAAAGCTGACTAAATGTAAAAATTCATATATAAAATGTCTAAACATTATTTTCTATTTGTAATTTTGGCGTATCCCCGTACCCGTATCCTAAACTAGGACGGTTTCCCCGTATCCTTAAAATTTAAGAATGGCACACCGGACACTCGGATCCGCACTCGTATTCGATACCCGTACCCGTGTCCAGGTAACATAGATTGTGATATATGTTACTTATAGTTTAAAGCTCAAAAAGTTGTAGCCTGGATGAAAAATGACATGGACTTGCTGACAAAGAGTTCTTTTGATCCCTCTATTCTTAATCTAGAACAATTTTGTACTTCAGTTGTAAATGATGATGTTAGTGGCACCGAACATTTATTATATTTGTGGAATTTTACTTATGTATTTATTTAAGTGGGGAATTAGTGACACACTAATTGGTATTTTGTGAAGTGTTGTGAGAATAAGATATTGCAATGGAAGAATTGTAAGGAGAAGAGGTCCACACTAGAATATTTCAAGTTTGAAGTGTCCAACCAACTCCTATTGTCCAAGTATTGGTGGCCATTTCAGCATGTCTTTTATTCTTTACATCAAACAAAATATATTTGCATACAACTATTTTTAAATACTACTTTTTCCTATAACTATGACATAAAGAGCTATTGTTATTACTAAGAAAAAAAATACTATCACTAAATGTAACGCTAAACAATAATATTTTGTCCCATGTGATGGAATTTGATTATGCAATTAATGACGGGTGTTTGTCGGATAATTTTAGTTCTACTTATTTTTGAAAAGGAGTTTTGTGGTTTCAAATTCTTGCATTGATTATTTTAAATAATTCAATATTCTAATAAGTAACCTTATTATTTACAAACTGTTAGTATAAGTCGAGAGTTTTTAGGATGATTCTTTTTATTTCTTATAATTTTTTAAAATTTATTATCATAATTTAATTACAAGATTAAAAATTTATAATATTAATCATCCCTCAAAAATTCATATAGAATAAAAATATTCATTTTTTTTAATATAATTTAATATCAAGAATCTTTTATTTGTAAAATTTTTGCAGTGACCGGTTCACTGCTTGGTCTAGCAAATATAGTCACTACGTTATTTAAGATCTCCTTGTAATCATGACTTTAGTTAAGAAAAAGATTATCTGAAGTTGTGTTTCAACTTAATGAGTGAAGCAAATTGAGTAGGAAAAATTACCTTCTATATTAACTTTTTTGTAGTACTAGATTCAGATCAGTCACATGTAGATATTGTGAATAGACTGCTAACATCCGTCTACTCACCTACTTCCTCACTAATACTAATTATTGTACTTTGAACTATCAACAATTGCCAAATCATGTCTTTCATTCAAATATGTGTCTTTCATGTTCAATTTTGTGGTTCTTATGCTCGCATTGCTGCGATATCTTTTATAATGTATTCGAACCCCTCTTAACTTGATCGTTTTTTTTTGTTTGCACTCTCTGAACTTTTAAAAGTTTCTCTCATCCCCTTAAATGCCACGTGTCGACTTTTTAATTGGATGACATGTTTAAAAAATCAAACCAATCAGAAGTCGACACATAACACGTAAGGGAGTGGGAGAAATTTTTTAAAGTTTTTGAAGGAACCGAGAGAAACTTTTAAAAAGTTTAGGGGAACGAGAGAAACTTTTAAAAGTTCAGGGGCCAGATAAAAAAATGGATAAGTTCATGGATCGAAATTGGCGTTTTATATTTGACACTGTGAAATCATAAGTTTCTCATCATCAGGATATGTTGTTGTTTAGGGTTAAAAAAAATCCCATACCAAAAGTAGTGCGCTAAATACCATTATTTCCATGTATATGCTGCCATACTTATTTGAATTGAATCATATGAATAAATATACAAAGATTAATGTTACTATTGATATCTATTACAAACTAAATTAAAACAAATTGTAAAGAACAATAATTGCGGTTTCAATGTGACCGGAAAGTATTTGCAAATATCATCATTAGGCTATCAATTGCATAAACTAATATTATAAACATTTGGAGAATTTAGGAGCTTAATTTTCCAGTACATACTATATGTACCCACGTGTGCATTTTGATATTATGTATCTCTAAATTCGTTCTGTCTTCCGTGTTCTTATACCAAAAATTCTAAAAATCAAGCAATATTGGCCTCCTGCTATTGCAAAAGTCATGAAAACTTCATTCTTATTTGATATAATAATAATAATAATAATAATAATAATCATAATAATAATAATAATACAATTTTGGCTCGGCATTAACTGCAGAGTTGCTCGATCTTCGAATAAAAAAATGTATCATTTGAATTTGTTCTCTCTTTTTTCGTCAATACGAGATGCATCGGTATTTTACTAGTAACTGCTGGAGTGTTATGTTTCAGCACCTTCTTGTATGGTACTTGATGAATTCTCTTTTTTAAATATTCTTGGTTAAAAATGTCAACAAAGATGGATTCTGTAGTTTTCAATGTGTCTTTGTCACAGTTTTCTCTTAAAAAACTTGGAAATTGTTGAGCATACGACTTGAAAATTAATGGAATACAAGTAGGAACATCCATCTGTCCGATTCACATCTATTTATTTCACTTAATGCTTAGTGTTTTCAATATTCTGACTTGTACCTGTTCTTAATTTAACCATTTTCTTCAATTAGTCTTGTCTTTTCAATTTTAATTTCTTCATTTCTTAAGAAAAGACTTGAAATTGATGAACGAAGTCATTGAATGCTATATTTTTTTTTTATAATAACCACGGGTATTCCGAACCCACCTTTGACGGGATCCGACTAATCCTGCTCGACCGGGTTGCGGATTAAGGTTTAAAGTCTCCCAACGAGTGGTGGGGTTCGAACCCGTGACCATCAGATCACCTGCAGCTCACCTCTGCCGCCTGTAGATTCTTTGTAAAAAAATTGTAGGCCCGACTACCATGTTATCAATTATGTATTTCCTTTGAAAATTTGTCACATGATCCATTACTGCTGTTTGTTAAACTCTATTATTTCCTTGCTTTATTTACCGTCTTACTTGTCCAATGCGTGTTAAATGCTACATGAATCAAATATTTGATGTTAAGAGTATACCAAAATAAATAAATGTTATTATTACTTAAATGAAGATTCTCTCTTCGAAATGCTAGAATCTGAAAAAATTCAATTTGTATTCCTTCTACAGAGAACCTTTATTCTATTCTCATGTAGACATCTGATGCCATATTTTCAAGCTACAATTTTATAGGTAACCCGCTAATTAATTAATTTATAGTGTTTTGTCAAATATTTTCAAATAATAAAAGCATTAGGATATATTTATTCCAACACCCTACAAATGTATAAAAAAATAAATGAAAAAATAAAAATGACTATATTGATAATCTGTTCTCTTCATTTCATTCAATTCATAGTGATAGTATTATCAGCAAAATATTAATCTTTGATCCAGGCGGTCAAAGGACTGCCTCAACCTAGCTAAGCATGGCTTAGGAGGTGTGTCGAGTGGTGCTATTTAATGACGATAATCCATATCAACTCCATAATCGACTCATGACTTCCTAGTCCGTTGAGCCGGAATTACGAATATAAAAGAAGTTTGTTGTTTAGACAATATAGACTCTTAATCCGTAAAGGATCCAACTTTCCTTATTCAATAAGTGTATCAATGAATCTTATTAAGGAACAACAATTAAATAACTAACAACAATTATATCCAAACACTTACAAAAAAATTGTTTAGTACTAGAACTGTTCAGGCTTGTTAAGTCCGCCTAGGCCTGTCAAGCCCGTGATTGTCCGACTAAAAGACGAACGTGGTCAAACACTTTTAGTGAAATTTCAGTGTGACTCAAGCCAATAAATGCCCAATAATACTATTGGTTCGAATTAAATTTGATACAAAATTTCAAATCCAGCTCGGTCCAACTATCTTATGGTAGGGAATTGGAAAATTGTACCATACATTTTAACTTTTAAAATATTATTAACTTTACATCAAGGCTTTACTTATTATTGTTTATATGACTTTCAACTTTTTAATTATGTTTTTACCCATTTTTTTTTTGTCCTTTTCTACACCATTCTTACCTCTCTCATGTCAATGTCAACATTCTCTCTCTTCATTAATTTCGATTTTCAAATCTTAAAATCACTATATCTCTCAAACTGTTGATTTTTTGGACTCGGTTCTTTAGAATTTTTTGTTCGTTTTATTTTTATCTTTAAAATAAGATCCATGATGATATAATTTTGACGAAAAAAGATATTTGAAAAAAATTGAAAAAAAATCGAATTATAGATTTTTTCTATAATGATCTATACGGTTATAAATTTTATATATAATGATCTATAATGTTGTAATTTTATCTATAATTATATATAATAATCTATAATGTTACAAGATTTTTATATAATATCGTATAGGTTACAAAACGACATTATAGATCATTATTGTTTTATAAAATGACATTATAGATCATTATATATTCGTAAAATGATATTATATACCATTATAGGTCCGTAATATGATATTATATATCATTATATATCGTTTTAGATTTACAAAAACGACATTATAGATGATCTATAAACATCTATAATTTTATAGAAATGATCTATAATGCTATATAAATGATTCATAATGATATATAATGTTCATAAAATAACATTATACATAATTATAAGACATTTATAGGTTATTTTAGATTGAAGAGAGCTCTTAAAATTAAAAATTATGGAAACCATCTATAATGATCTGTTCGTGAATGGCTTAGTTTCATAATACAATCCATTAGCTCTCTTCAACACGGCCTAATCAAACCTAGATCAAAAGCCATTCACGAACAGAAAATAGGCAAGGAAACGAAACAAGCCCAAAGCAAAATGAAAAATGAAACTAAGTCCAAAGCAAATATTCAGTCAGAAAATCCCGTCGAAACTGGCAAGAATAACGGCTTTGGCAGTGGCGGGCTCACTTCTGCGCGAGATCCGGTGAAGAGCGGCCGGAGATTTTGGACGGTGGCGACACGTCCGACGAGCGAGGAGGGCCAGATCTGGCTTGGGGCGATGACAGTGGGACCGGCGTTCGCGGTTGTCGGCTAGATCTAGGGCGGGATAGCGCGAGATCCGGCGAGATCTCGCCGGTTTCTGCTGATTTTTACCGTCAGATGTGGCGACGGGGTCAGATCCGATGGGGAGCGGCGGTGTTAGGGCGAGATATGGAGTCGGTTTGCTTTCCCGTCGGTCCTAGTTACAGATCCGGTGAGTTTTCGCCGATTTCGAGGTTCTTGGTGAAGTTTTCCGGCGAGTGCGTTTTAGAACTATCAGTCGGCGCCGGATTCGGCGGTTTAGGACGCTTCAACGGAGCGGAACGCCGGCGACGGAAGGACTACCGGAAATTGGTCAAGCGTAATCAAGAGTGAGAAGGGTTACAAGGGAGAGATAAGAGTTTTGTGATGTTTAGAATATTATTGAATTGAGATGGCGTAAAAACGTAATAAAAGTTTTAGAGTGTGGAGTGGGGTGCGTTTAGGGCATTTTTTTTTTGTGACAAATGGTTGTTTATCCCAATACAGATCATGCATTATAATGGGCTTTCATCTTATGCACTCAGACCAATCGAACGTCAACTTTCTCAGAAATCAAGGACGGTAACGATAATCACTATTAATAAAAGAGTCACTCTTTAGAAAACGATATCACTCTATAGATTTGTTATAAAACACATGTTAAAGTATATGTCGCGTACATTTCTATATCGAAGAGATGTCATAGTAAATTTAAAGGAAAAAAACGTGATATAAATAACTCATTATAAATATAATTTTAAAAATAATAGTAAAACGAACAAATATTTGAAAGTGACATGAAAATTATGGTTTGATAAACGTAAATGAAGACTAATAAACCAAATGCATCAAAAAATAGTTTATGTCATGTTGAAAAAATTTAAATAGACATAAATTTTGAAAGGTAGAAAAACGTGTAAATTAGAAGCGTAATTTATATTTAAATCCCCGAAATTATATCTTAAAAATTGAAACTGTGGATGAAATCGATTTTTTAGAATGCGGATAATTTAAATTTTGTAGAATTATTAACTTGTAAATCAGACTTGTTGACATGTAGGGAGACGTATCCACCTTAAATTCAAACTGTAATTAACTCTGATTTAATTTAATAGATTATATTTTTCAGTCAAAATAACGTAATATATTTTAAATAAATTTCCTTTAAATATACAGGCCTGTGAATTATAGGCGATAGACCTGTTTATTGGTTTGATTGGGCTGGATTTGGGCTGGGTCATTGGTCTCTTCACAATAGCAGGGTCAGAATCACTTCTCTTGTTCTTCTCCTGTATTTGCTTAAGACTGGCATTGATCCGTTCATGCTCTTGCCGTAATATGTCGGACTTGAGCTGTAATCTAGCAGCATTTTCTTCTTGTGCCTTGGCTGCAGCTGTTTGGACAGCTTCATCGGCCCTCCTCTTCGCTTGCTGAGCTTCATCCTCAGCAGCCTTCTTTCTTTTCTCGGCTTCCACAGCCGCTATCTTGGCTGCGTTAGCAAGCCTTGCCTCTTCTTCCTTCTTCTTTTTCTCTTCGGCTTCCTTGAT
>CAOJBJ013336544.1:0-13038 GCA_948291685.1 Euphorbia celastroides | reverse complement strand
TATCTCCCCCACGTGTAAATACTGGCCCAGTTGGTGGTACTCCTCAAAAGCCGACCCCTCACAAGTCTACCCCTCAAAAGTCTACCCCTCAAAAACCTGCCCAATCTGGTTCTCAGATATTCTCTCATTTCAGAAGTTACTCCATGTCGTCAATGCCTCAAAATACTGTATCAACTCCTCAAACTGGCAAATCCCAAAATTCTAAGCCTGAGTTCGAGATTGGTGACTGGAATCAGGACTCATCGCAAAAGTTGTGGAAAAGTCAAAAGAAAAGGAGTGACGGTCTTTTATCTTTTCGAGGAGTATCACTAGAGCAAGATAGATTTTCTGTACATTGTGGACTTGAAGGCATCTACACTCCTGGAAGGAGGTGGAGGAGGAAACTTCAAATAATTCAACCCATAGAAATCCATTCATTTGCTGCTGACTGCAACACAGATGACCTTCTTTGTGTTCAAATAAAGGTGTGCTTAATATTCTATTGAAATATGTTATTATCGTTTGTTTTTTTATTAACTCAGTCTATATTTTGCAGAATGTTTCTCCGGCACACAATCCTGAAATTTTGATCTATATTGATGTCATAACAATTGTTTTTGAGGAGGGTTCAAAGGGTAGCTCACCTTCATCCTTACCAATTGCATGCATTGACGCTGGAAATGACCACTGCTTGCCTAATCTAGCACTCAGGTCATTGTTTGCTCCAGCTATCATATAATACTCTCTGTTTTTGGTTCCTCAAAGCCTTTTAACTTGATTGTGTTGTCTCCTGCGTGGGTGGTTGCTTTTATGATTTGTTGATAAATTTCAAATGAGAGTCCCTTCTTCAGGTGATTCTTACAGATGAATATGAATTAGCGCTAAAATGTATCTTCTGATATGTGACCAACTTTAGCAAGAAAAATTTTATTTTTGCCAGTGAAATTTGTGAATTAGATGGCAGTTCTTTTCATTTTGCAATGAGTTTTAATGTGCGATGAAGTTCTTACTGCTTTGTTAATGTCTGTAAGTAAAAAGCCGCCTAGTATAAAGCAATCTACGAAGTGGTTTGCTGTTTTAGAGAATTGATGCAACTGAGTCTTGACTGTGACATGTGATCAAGCATATGAAACATATGAATTTCAGAATGTCTTGATGGGTGATCTAGAAACTACTTATGTTAGCTTCCGGACCAATTTTTTCTTAAAAGAACAGCGGTTGGGACAAATACAGATTTGACGTGTTCAAGAGATAATTTTTCATTGTTATTTATGAAATTTGTTTATTACTATAAGGACATGCCTTTGTCAATGAAGAAACATCAATTACCAGCATTAATTGTGAGATGTTTTTGAGTGTTCGAAAGAATTGGGATGTGAAATTTCATCTATTATTAGCTTATATTAAGTTCCCGGTGGCAGGAGAGGTGAGGAGCACTCCTTTATTCTTAAACTAGCAAGTCCTAGACCGAAAAATGTCAAACTCCATGGTGAAAAAATGACCCGATCATCAAGTTTGCATCTTGCACCAAATCCCGCTGAAGCAAGGAAAAGTGCTTCTCAAAATGATAAATATGCGATTATGGTATCTTGTCGATGTAACTACACTGGTAACTAACTATCTATTCTTTGATATCTTTTCGCATATGCTCATATATTATAGTTTAAATTTTCTTATTTTGCTGTTTATACTGAATGTAGAATCAAGGTTGTTTTTCAAGCAGTCAACGAGCTGGCGGCCACGCATTCCAAGAGATCTTATGATCTCCGTTGCATCTGAAATGTCTGGACAATCTTCTGAACCTAATGATGGAGACACTCAACTTCCAGTACAGGTTTCTCTTAAAAAGCTTCTTTCATTTTGTTTTGTCCTTTTTAAGAGGTGAAAGGATTCCCTAAATTAACTTTAGGGTAAAGTTAGAGAGATAGACACAATGTAAGTTAGAGAAGAGTTTTTTTGAAATTAATCTTAGCCTTTCGAAATTTGATGAATAGTTGGATCTTGCTCAACTTTAGAGAATCCTCTGATTTATGCTGTTTTGGTTTTTCCAGGTCTTAACTCTTCAGGCTTCAAATTTGACACCAGAAGATTTGACAATGACAGTTCTTGCTCCCGCCTCATTTACTTCTCCTCCTTCAGTAGGGTCCTTGACTTCATCACTTCAATCATTTGTTGGTTTGACCGAGTCAAGAAGTGTAATAACTGGGGGGAAACTTGGTACACTACAGAAATCATTCTCTGAGCCAGCATCTATTCATCAAAAGCACAGTAATAATGACGGGTTTGAGTCAGTTTCTCCTGATGAGCAAGCTTCTCCTGAAGCTGATGTCATTCCGAGTAATGATTATGGTTGCACACATTTGTGGCTGCAGAGTAGAGTTCCGTTAGGGTAATCCTTAAATTTCTTTTTTTTTTCCCCTTTATTGGCTCTGTGTGTACTGGAAATAACAATTAAACTGTGATTGCATCAGACGTGTTCCTGCTCAATCAACAGCTACCATTAAGCTCGAGCTGCTCCCGTTGACAGATGGCATTATTACACTGGATACATTACAGATTCATGTCAAGGATAAAGGTATTCTTTCCTAGCTTTGATCATCTTTTTACCTTCAATATGATTATGAAGTACCTCGTTTGGATCAATAGACAATAATCTTCTTTATCAAATGCTGATTAATGCTAACCCGTATCTTTTTGCTGATTGCCACGCTAGTCTTTGTTAGTGCTTTTAACTTGTTAAATTGCCTTAATTAATTCTTGTGTTCTTCTCATATACACATGCATTCAAGAAATATTAGCTCATAATGTTTAGGTTTTTCAACTTGGTTTTTTCTCATAATTTATTGGACCTCGGCTCACATTCAGGCAAATCTGTAATATCTTTACTCTATGACCAAAGTTCTGTTCTTTTGGATTTAAAGGAACTAAACCGTATCCAGCATAAATTTGTAATTGGTTGGACCTTAATTAAACTTGACTGAATGGAACTAATTTGCAGTCCAAAAGAAAAGGGCCTAATTCTTGTCTGTTCATATAAATATAACATACACCGAGTTGTACTCTTACGAGTTCAACATCTTTGCATGTTAGAAGAAAAAAAGAAAAGTAAACCTACTGTTCTTGTAAATACTACTTTTTATATGTTACTGAATTTTAGAGTTTGAAAGTTTTAGATTTAGCTCACAACATTTGTGTAGCCCGTTTAAAGTACTAATATATTAGCACTATGAAAAAGATCCATTGTTTTATATTCGAGTGCTACGGTAGCATCATTTTCAAGGAATTCCGATATCGTCCCAAGTGTATATTAAGTTGCTCCATCTAGAATTAAAGTCACTTCTTTCTATTTTCTCACATTTTTTTTAATTTTCTTGTGGTTGTGCAGGTGTTACCTATATTCCTGAGCGTTCACTAAAGATTAATGCCACTTCGAGCATTTCCACGGGGATAATTTAGGATGTAAGTATCAAAATCTGTATCGCATACATTGTGTCTCTTCCTTTCTCTTACATTACAAATGTTGTTGATTTGTTTGAAAAATATAGGTTGGCATCATGTACTATTGAAATCATGTAGCCCC
Source organism: Euphorbia celastroides (assembly GCA_948291685.1). Lineage (NCBI taxonomy): Eukaryota > Viridiplantae > Streptophyta > Magnoliopsida > Malpighiales > Euphorbiaceae > Euphorbia > Euphorbia celastroides. The sequence goes on along the minus strand of CAOJBJ013336544.1, from coordinate 9,479 downwards.
CGTTTCGGGGGGAAAATATATCTTTTTCGTTATAGAGGCACTTGAAAGAGAGATTAACTCCATTTGTAGAATTAATGGATGCATCTTGTCTGAATATTTGGCTGGTATAGTCAAAGCATTGTTATGTGCTTCCTAAATGAAAATTGTGAAACAATGTTGAAATGACAAGTGGATCAAGGGTCTGTTTGGCGTTGTTGTCCTGAAAAGTTGGTTTTACAAACTTTTTATATAACATCATTTTTTGGATTTTGACATTGCATTTTGATCCGTTATATAAAAAGTTGAGAACTCTCAAAACAGTTTTTTCAAAACTACAATTTGCTGCTTTTAAGAAAAACTTCAAAATAGAGTTTTCAGGGAAAGAAGTTTGGGAAAGCAATCTAAAGCAGGCCCTAAGTTGCCTTTATCGAATTGGATGCTTCTTTTTGATGATTTCTGCCTTGGATTGAGATGAGAATTTTTTGTCTCATTGAGGTATTCTTATTGATTAATGTTATTCTCTTTGCTAGTTGTGTTGGTGATATTAGTTTTTAGGGTTGTCAATCGAGTCTTGAGAATGCATTTCCTTTATCCATTATATCCATTCCATTCAAGTTTCAGAGAAACATATTTTTCAAATTCAAATCCATTAAATATTTAGGGGCTCTCCAATTTCCACCGGGTTTTTTTCATGGGGTAAATAAATATGCATATTATGTTTAAAGTTATACACCACAAAAAGGTCATATTAAGCCTTTACAATAAATAAATATAAAACAAATATATCTTTGTAATGGTATTTAATTACTAAATAAATATAAATTTTGAGAATTGGCTTTCAGTTTTTTTCTTAAATCTAATAGTATTATAATCAAGTACTATAAATCTTATATTTCTGGTGCTATTATATATTGTTAGTGTTTCCCATGAGATAGGAAGCAAACTATTCACCCCGACGTTCGTGAATAAGCAGTTATCTGATAATGAGCAAGGAATATTGTCTTTTGGCTAAATAGAGTGTATTGAACTCATAATTCATTAGGTAAAATTTTTTATGAATATTAACTAAGTATCGTAAACAAATTGCTCCTGACTTTTCAATCGTTTGATAATCAGTCATTCTTTGATAAATGATCACTATAAGTGAGATTCAATAGAATTTGATCAATCATTTTTTCTGTCGTTAAGGTGGAAAACTGAACTAAAAATTCTCTTTCTCTACCATCCATCTAATCACTGTTCACGACCAATGATTCAATTTATCATCCATTGAATTTGTTGGATTTCTAAATTAAAAATTTAATTATTTTATCGAATTCAAGAATTTTTTGAATTTGGAGGGAGCCAATTCTTGTGTTCATACCCATTGAGAATTTAGGATGAAAACTTCCCATATCCAACCCGTGGGATTCTTATGTCCATCAAAATTCAGAAATTTTCGGCTTCATTAACAACCCTTACTATCGGTGAGAGAAGAAGAAAGATCGATTATCGAGATGTTTACACGCCATCGAGAACGTGATTGTGTTAGTATGATATACATCAAACATATGTTGTGTTTTTTAGTTTGAATCGGTTCGATATACTCACCTGATCTGGGGTTTTAGGAGTCAATCGGCCAGGCTGGGCCAAGTATAACAACACTGCTTTTGTTACTACCAAGTTTCATTCAAAATTTCTGATAATCAAACGACAAAAACAATTTTATCTGATTTTATATTTTACATTGTGCTTAAGATGTATTTTGTAATTTTATCTTGAACTTATAACTTCTAAACTGAATAACATTCTTAAAATTCGTAAATCAAATTAAAATATTTTAATTTAATAAGCATCGCAAAACTCAAGAAATTATATCCTCTGGGTAGCATCCCAAAACTCAAGAAATTAGTAGTACCGTGAACGCGTGAAGTTGATGGTTTAGGATTACCTTTAGGAACTGAAGCAGATGGAGGAACATTTCCTCTTGGTAGCATTCCAAAACTCAAAGAACCCGAAATGTGTATTTTATTGTGAAAGTGTGAAGATAGTGATTTAGGATTGCCTTTAGGAACCGGAGCAGATGAAGGAACATTTTCTCTAGGTAACATTCCAAAACTCATGAATGAGTGAAGCCGATTGTTTGGGATCACCTTTAGGAACTGGAGCAGATGGAGGAACTTTTACTTTAGGTAGCATTCCAGAACTCATGGAATGAGAGGTTTGTAATGAACCATAAATATGTGAAGCAGGTGGTTTTAGATCATGGGAACAACAAAAGCCATAAGAAAAACAACAACAAAAGCATTAATCTATAATATTGACATTTTGTTTCTTTTTTCAAAACCTTTCGAGTTGATACTTAGAAATTGTGTTTGATAATGGTCTTTATGTAGACATCAAATAATAATTTGGAATCAAAATCATTTTGATGCATGGTGCAATGTATTGCAACTCGTAAATTGAGAAAATTTTGATTTTAAATCCATTTCTTAAATTAATTTCTAATTCAAATATATATTAACAAAATCAAGGCAGATGTATCACTACTCGTACATTGTGAATGTTTTTAATTTTGGTTCAAATTATATTTTCTAGTTAAAATTCATGTACGTTCCAAATATGGTATGAAATGTTCAATTTGTTTCAATAGCATTATGATATGAGTATAAATGATTTTTCAAAAACAAAAACTCCCGTTATTTTTTACTAAATGTGAATCAATGGTCGCTCCAAATAGTTGTCAACCGGATCTAATAGATCGGATAATACATTTCTCAAATACAAATTCATTAAAGTTTTGAGAAAAGGTATTTCTTAAAAAGGTTTTGAGCATTTCCCATTCTCCGTCGGATTTTTTCCATTTCCCATTAAAGGTAAACAAATATGAAAATTATGTTCAACGTTCTAAATACAAACACGTTTACATCAAGTCCTTATAAAAATAAGTACAAAATTTTGATAATCCTTTTTAGCAATAGTTAACTATCAAACCAAAACAAATTTTGAGTATCACTTTTATTTTTTTTACTAAATTTTGATAGCACAAATACTAAAGTCTTACAAATTTTGTCCATATTATAAATTATTCGAATTTGTTTTAGTATGTTTATATTATTAGATTACAAATTGAATTTCTTATTGGGTTCGAGGTTGGCTTTAGAGGGAGCTATGACACTTTAAGAATTTGAAGATAAGGAAAATCTCCATGTCCAATTCGTGGAGATTCTAAACAAGTATTTCCCATCCCCTTCAAGTCGAATATACATTGGATTGGATTTGAGGATTCTTTGCATCATTAACAACCCTATTAAAGAGTTGCGTTGCCGATTGTTTGCCGTATATGACAAAATGGAATTGTCGCCCTCCCTTTCTCGATATATTATCCACTGCCTCTATGGCACCAGTGGCCAAAAATGCCGTTGGTGCACTGGCGGCATCGGTTTCTCTGGCCGATGCCGCTAGCGCACCAGCGGCATTTCTGGCCGCTGGTGCCATCGGCAGAAACGCCTGCTGATTTTTTGGTGAAAGTTTGATTTTTTGGCGAAATATTGATTTCGGGACTTACCTTAGTTGTTTTCTGCTTATTTTTTGGATCCATTGACTTGTTTAGAGATGAATTTGAGAAGAAATTGAGGAGAGAATGTAGAGGGAAATGAGAATGAGAGGATAGAGGTTAATATGAATGTAAGGTAAAAAGGTCAAAAGTCGGGCGACACTAAATAAAATTGGGCGGCATTTAGCAAAAGAGTATATATATATATATATATATATATATTCTAATTAATATTAAGGTGATAACTTAACGACAAATAATTATTGAATATGGTACAGGCCATCCATTTTATATTCTTATAATATATAAAAATATAATTATTCAATAATACGTTTCTTATAAGGTACTTAGAAAAGTGGAATCCATGTAAAAGAAGGAGATGCACTATTTATCTGGTTCCATAACAAAAATAAACTAAATAATGGGAGATTTATTTGGAAAACCGCCCAATATTTCTCTGCACGACCTAATCAAAATTTACCCCGAATTGAAATCGTCCTTTCGATAGTGGCTTCCTTAGTGCCGTTCTCTTCTGCGTTTCTCCAGCTTCAACCACGCCAAAGCTTATTTTCATCGTGTTCAACTGCGCCTTTGCTCAAATTCTCGTTCTGTTTCTTCTGTTCTCATTCTCCTGTTTCTCTCAAGGTATGTTTTATTTGTCAATTTCTTTGCTTCTTCTTGCTTTTCTTCTCTTTCTATAAGAACAGATTCCTCTGTTATTAACGATTCCTTAATGCAATATTGCTAAACTGCTCTAGCATGAAATTTATTTTGCGATTACTTGTCGAATTGACTATTTTGGTATATCATAGCTCTTTCATTGTTTTTGACGAAACTATAGCTTGACTCCAGTGTCGTAGTAGCTTAAGTTTCCATTAAACTTATATACTTCAAATTAGGTTGTGTGTGTGACAAATATAGCTGATAATCAAATTAGGTTGGTAAATTTGATTGAAGAGGAAGAGAATTTAAAAGGAAAATGTATATGTTATGAAGCTGTAAACATCTTGAAGTCTGTTTTTTAGATATGTTAATTGCTTAGACTACAATAACTTGATCAGTTACATAGAATAACAATGATTCAGTGTTAGTGTACATGAACCACAAATTTACTACCTAGTAGAGGGAATGAATCTCAATTTCTTCTCAAAAAATTCAATTTACACTAACTTGTAATAACATGAAAGCAACTAAAAAAGTAATTAGTTAGAAATCAGCATCTGTAATAGATTAAGTCAGTGAAATCACAGCTACTATTTGCAACTTTTTGAATAAAATCTTCTAGAGAGAGAGCATATTATTCTTCTGATATAAAGTAGGAAGATGCAGTAATTGTCAATCAAGGACATACAAAAACCCACCCTATCACATAATACACATAATTGAAATATCAGCTCTTAAATTATCAATGTAGTTGTATGGAGAAAAGTTGGGTTTTTCTGAAGCTGAACAAAATGCCAAATATACTAGATTCAAAATTGGAATAAAATGCTCATGTATTGTTAATAGAAATGGAGTATGCATTCACAAATGAAAATACTAGTGTGAAGGCTGCTAGCCTACCAAATAGACTTCAGTTTTACTGAAATGCAGCTGTAGAACACTTGAACAGTTCAAAATTACTATAGTTTGGACAATTGCATATTTAGCTTTAGTAATTGCTCCTAGTTAATTTCTTTCAAGGTTATCTATGCATGTGCTGCCATTTTTCTAAATTTATTCAATTGCTTTTTTAGAATTTAATTATTCTCTATATTTAGTAATGTGTTAATAACTTATATAGTCGCACAGGGTATCATAAAATGCAACTTTGCACTGTATATTAATGGCAAGAAAGTAGTTCCAGTGCCATCAGCAGACATAAATACTATAGCTGATGCAGTTTCATCTTTCTTGCAATGGCCAAGGAGTTACTAAAGTTATTTACATGTGCTTCGATTTTTATTTTTTAATCAGTGATGATTAATTGCCTTATATTTATTTAGGTTGGCGACAAAGTGTATGCATCCAAAGATCAAGAGTCTTCCTTTTTGTCAAGAAATTCATATCCCACTGATCCGAATTCCAGTAATCTGAAACCGCTAACCAGAAAGTGTAGGCATTTGCAGGAGCTGTTACTTGAATACAATGACTCTGAAATGATTGTTGTTCCAGATAAAGATAGAGATCTCATTCATTGCAACAATAGCTTGGGGGGCATTGTAATATTACCTACAACAATCAAGGAGATGTTGTCGGGAGAGAAGATTGAATAAACTATTATTCAGACTTCACAAATAGAGTTTGATTCATCAATCCAAGTTTGATAGCTGGAACAATGTGGAACAAGAAATTGGACAGATTCTCACAAAGAACATCATAAAGAAGCGTCTCATTTTGCTCCCCTACAATAAAGAGTAATATTCTTTTTCATGTGCTTTATGATTATTTATATATATACACTAATCTGTTGCGATATAATTATGAATTTTTTTACTGTCATGTAGAAATCATTGGATTCTTATGGTGATATGCATAGAAAAGCGTCAGGTTATATATGATCCTCTTCGAGGAGCAATCGGTGAAAGGAAGAAATTCATTATTGAGAAACATTTGAATCATTTACGTATTATTTATTTCAATAATTTATATTGGCGTGAATGTATCTCTTATCTTACAATATATTTGTGCATGTTAGGCCTTTAATGGCATGCTCAAAGCTCAATTCAGTGAGCACAAAGGATAGTGTTGCACCATTTGAATATATTGTTGGAAAGATATGCTGGCTACCATTTTTCTAGTTATGTTTTTAAGTACTGTTTTGGTGACAAATTTATGCTCTCCAATGTTAATCATAGCTTGATTATATTTATTTCTTACTTCATAATATGGTGATTTCATGCTGCCCAAAGCAATCTGGATATGTTGAGTGTGGCTACTTTGTCATGCAGTTCATTTATGATATACTTGTTCAATATTTCCCTTTGTTAATTTTATATAAATAGTTTATATTGAATTTTCCTTTTCTTTTCTTTTTTTTTTTCCAATATAAGCATTTGCAAGGGTTAGCACTTATTCCGCTGCGGAGTTGAATGAAGTTCAAGATATGTATGCGAACCATATGTTCAATGTTCTTAATTAGTTGATAGGTTGAAATATTATTTTCTTTTAATTAATGTTTAGAAATGAATTGTTGACAATATGAATATTTCTGAGTGCTTTTGAGAAGTGTTTACAACGCTTGAGATTTTAGAAGTGGAATGAATATTTTTAGTTTGGTTTGTGATTTTGTGTTCGAGATTTGAGCTTTTTCTAATGTGCCGTAAACAGGTTTGATATACAGGCTCTAGAAATTAGATAGCATATATTTTTTTTTGTAAAAGCAGGATTTAGCGTCGGTTATAAAATGATGCCTTATGCTTTTATAATAATAGAAGGCATCGGTTATAGAAGGAAGACCGATGCGACAAATTAATTTAACGGATCTGGTTACTGCAATTAAGCGTCGTTTATACACCCTACCGATACTAGATTACAGCAATGGCATCGGCTGGAAACCGATGCTAATGATAAAGAGGCTATGGCGTCGCCTACAATGGTATCGCCACAAAACTGATGAAAATGAGTAAAAATAACCGATGCCATAACCCTGTTTACCACTAGTGGGAGCAAAAGAAAAAGGAATAAACATCCATGGTTACCTAAAAAATCCCTTGAGACAATATTTCAAAGTGTGATTTTCTTTGTCCTTATTACTTTATTACTTACTTGAGATAAGAATGCATTCAAGCAAGTATATAAAGCTTATACTAAGGGGCCATTCGGTTGACACTTCATCGTACCAAGGTATTTAACTAGACTATATAAATTGCACATTACTAATTTGTAGAAAATTTACTTCTATTATTATGCTAAGTGGAATGTGGTACTAGTCTTTCGCCAAATGAGGTATGAATCTTACTTGCCATCTTTTTCACTTCTATTGATTTTATCTTGAGGACAAGGAAAAAGTTAAGTGTGAGGTGTAATAATTCTGAAATTACAAAAAGAAGCAATTTCCGGTACTATTTCTTTGTTTGGATTGACTAACTTTCTTTCAAATTGCAAAAGTAAAGAAAACACTTTGTTAATAGCTGGTAGACCTGTTCATGGGTCCGGGTATCTGCCCGGCCCGTCCGAACCCGATTATAATGGGTCGGGTTTGGACTCAAGTTTTTTCGTAAAGCCCGGCCTGAACCAGAACCCGTTAAAGCCTGGAATATTATGGATTGGACTTGGTTTTTATATAAATACCCGAGCCTTAACCGAACCCGCCTGAATAATCATAATTTTATTTGTTATATATATTTATATATTATATGAAACTATTATTTTATATTCTTATCTTTTAATACATTAGATTTTTAAATTTTACCATAAAAAATACACTAAATTAAAAAATGTTCAAATATATAATGAAATTATATGTAAAATCAAAACATACGTAATTAACATTCGTATTAATTATTGTTTATTTATTTAAAATTATTTTAAAGTAAAAACATTTGGGCTTTGGACTGAGCTTCGTAATGACTTTCTAAGCCCGATCCGAACCTGAAATTTTAAAGAATGGACTGGACTGGGCTTGGATTGATGTTTTTAATTAAAAACATGATTAAACCCGGTCTGAACCCGGCCCGACCCGCCCGCCCGATGAACAGGTCTAGCTGGTAAAGGTCTGTAGCCATAATCTGCAACTTAATAATGAAAAAAGACGTGTTTACCTCGTAGAAAACAAACCACCAAAGTACTTTCTTACTTCTTTCTCCTAACTTCGCCACATTGCAAAAACATCCATTACAAGAACACACAAAGCTGAGGACTAAGGCTATTCAATTCATCCCATAAAAGATTGTAACGAGGCAAAATACTCTGTAATGGTACGTTTACATTGACAAATAAAAAAACCTCTGATTCTAGATATGAAATGCGATAGACATCGAACTGTGCAAACCTTTCTTTGAGATTCTTCCAAAGCACTTCTACGGTCTCAAATTTAACCACCGTCTATGCTATATAAGGATTCAATGCCCTAATCAACCATGACTAGAGTTGCAAACGAACCGAACTGGGACCGAACCTATCTAAGCTCTGCTCGGTTTGAAAATGAAACTATTTGAGCTTGGCTTGGCTCAGAGCTCGTCGAGCTTGAAATATTTTAGCTCGGCTCGTGCTCATGGGCAAGCTTGGCTCGATTTCACGAGCTTGCGAGCCTAAACGAGCCGTACTTATACACTTAATTTCTTGCCTATATATTTTTATGAATACAAACTTTTTGTTAAATTAAAATTCAATGTATGTATAAAACAGATAATCTAAATGATAAACTAAAGAGAGAGGTTGTGCATAGGAAAAAAGAAAGACACGGGATATGACCGTTCTTATATTAAATAATTAGGTAAAGGATTATGTTAGAAATCGTAGTGTAAGAATACTGGTAAAATTTATACAGCTCTTTCTGAATTATGAATATTTAAAATTTAAACTTCCGAAATGTCTATTATATTTAAAATATACGATGTTAATAAAATAATATATTTAACAAATTATTCGAGCTTGCTCACGAACTCTCAAAGGCGAACCTCAATAAACTCAGCTTGACTCCATAATATCTCGAACCGATCTCAAACTCGAGTCGAGCTTTATCAAACCGATCTTTAACCGAGCCGATCTCAAACTGCTCCCGAGTTGCTCAACTCGATTGCAACCCTAACCATAACAATACTAAAGTGCAGTGACGGAGCCAGGATTGGAGATCGGGGGGAACAGTCCGGCCGATCACTGTCAACCGCCGGCGAAAAATTCTGACCAATATATAAATTCAATCCAAACAACTAACAAATGAAAATTGCACATTAAAAACAACATCAAAATCAAATTCCACGCGGCTAGGTTTCTCTTTTCCCCATCTCTGCAATTTCCGGCCAGATTTCGGGGGGGACAAAAT
>CAOJBJ013335287.1:0-15589 GCA_948291685.1 Euphorbia celastroides | reverse complement strand
AGTTCAATAATTCTTGGGGACAAGAATTTTCAGGAGGGGAAGGTAATGTCACGTATGGCGGGAGGAATAAGTGATAGTCTAATAAGTGATAGTCTAAGTTCTGTTAGACTGCAGTTTTACTTGTTGAGTAGTTATGTGTGTTAGTTAGTAGTGTGAGTTAGTTAGAATTCGAATTAAATACGTGGCTTGATGTTAGCCAAGTGTTAGGAATTACGGCTGTCATTAGCTGTAATGAGTGTATAAAAGCTACTCTGTACGAACCTGAAGGCATTTAATACAGAATTAACGAAATTTCTCTCTTTTCTCTCTTTTACTGTTTTCTTCTCGTTTTGTTCAGCTTAGTTCTTACGATCTAAGCTAAGTTAGGATCCAATACCTGACACTTTCATGCACTTGAAACTGAATGTGTGATTTGATTTCCCTTTCAGCTGCTGCAAAAAGAAGTAAGCGCTGCCTTGGCAGCGGACCGCAAGGAAGCAATGAAATAAAATCGAATAAGTGGTTTAAGTCTATCAATTGGAAGAAATTGGAGGCACTGAAATCAGGCCGAGCTTTCTCCCAGATGTGACAGATAAATTCTGTGTTGCCAATTTTGAAGAATGTTGGACTAATTTGCCAATCCTTGATTCTCCAGCTGCAACCCCGAAATCCAATGAAAATCCTTTCAAGGGCTTCAGTTTTGTGAAGCCTTCCCCTGTTCTTCAGAAGAGTACTTAGTCTTGGCCTAAGATCAATGACAGGGTGTGTAAATTGTGATTATTTTTACTTTACTCCTTATGTATTCCAGCCCATGCATTGGAACAAAAACGGGATTAAGGTTCATTCTCAGATTAATATCAAAAGAGAAAAGCCAAATGCATAAATGCCCCCCTCAGGTTGGCAATTTTCCCCCCATGCACCCTCCAAGTTTGAAAACGTCCTATTACCCCCCTCAAGTTGGAAGAAACGGATCAATTACCCCCTCAATGCCACATGTCAAAATATGATTGGTTTGACTTTTAAACATATCATTTTTTGATTTTTATGTATCCAATCAGAAGTTGACACGTGGCATTGAAAGGGGGTAATCGATCCATTTTTGCCAAATTGAGGGGGGTAATAGGACCTTTTCAAACTTAGAGGGTGCATGGGGCAAAAATTGCTAACTTAAGGGGGGCATTTGTGCATTTAGCCAAAGAGAAATTACTCGATATGGAACTTGTCGATTTACAAGACAATTTCGAAATTATTGAACAAGGCACGTTAACATATCAGAAAGCCATTGATATGGAGATAAACTGTTCATGAGATTTGCTCATCAGAATCTGCGAGAGAAGACGATTTGTTTTTGGAGTCAGAATGTCGAATCCCTTCCATCATTCTCACAACTTGATCCATTGAAGGCCTCATTTCTTGCACTTTTTTGACACAGGCCAATGCAATTTGAAGCATCAGCACCATTTCCTCTTCAATGTTTTGGCACTTCAGCAGTTGAACATCAAACACTTCAGCAGTCCATTCTTCTCTCACCACAGATCTCACCCATCTTGGCAGATCAACAACATCATCTCGCCCTGGAGTTTTCCCTGTCAGCATTTCCAGAAGCACAACTCCAAAACTGTACACATCCGACTTCTGATTGATCTTTCGGGTCCCAATCACCTCTGGAGCTATATATCCAATGGTGCGGGATACAGTAGCGGGAAAGTTCATCAGAGGAGTCAATCCAACGTCCGATATGCAGCCATCGAGATCAGAGTTCAAAAGTATGTTTGATGACTTTATGTTCCCGTGATAACATTTTGCATTAGATTCTGAATGGATATATGCAATCCCCTTGGCAGCTCCAATGCAGATTTTCAGCCTCGCATCCCAATCTAGTGTACTTGTTCCGGTTCCTTGGTTACCTACATGGCATCAATGTTTATAAATTTACAGCAAACAATATGCATAAATTTTAGTCGGGAAGGCATATACCGTGCAGTAAGGCAGAGAAACTGCCACCTGGCATGTAGATGTAGACTAGAAGTTTTTCATCCTTAGAAAAATAATATGCACGAAGCGGCACAATGTTAGGGTGTTTTCCCATTGTCCCTACCAGTTCCATCTGCTGCTTGAATTCCTTTTTTGCAGCCATAACTTCTTTCAACCTTTTCACTACAACTGCTGTTCCGTCTTCGAGAACTGCTTTATAGGATGTTCCATAGCTCCCTTGACCAAGAACTTCAGCTGAAGCCCTCAACAAATCCTCGAGATGAAAGCTGTAGTTACATCCTTCAAAGAAGAACAATTTGTTCTTCTCGGCCTCTTGTACTCCGCTCCCAAAGTCCTTAGGCTTCTCACTTTCAGATTTCCCTTTCAATACTATATTCCTTCGACCCTTCCTTTTCAAGCAGCATACACAAATGACATCTGCTATGAGAAACAACAATGCAAATCCTCCAATGGCTATTGCAGTTACTGAATTTGCTCGAAGTTTCTTCTTTGAAGTGGACTCTAAAATGGGAAAAGGCGAAGGTGAAGGCGAAGGGGATTTAGTGAAGCAAGGGGCAAGAGGCGGTCCACATAGAAGCGAGTTTCCTTCAAATGAAGGAGATGGAAACTTCTGTAAAGAGGGAGGAATTGACCCATTGAAGTTGTTGAAGCTCAAATTCAAAAGCCTGAGCTTTGGAAGGTTGAGACTATGTATGTCTCCAGAGAGTAAATTGTTTTGGAGGTACAATGCAGAGAGTTGTTCAAGTTCCTGAAACGCAAGAGGGATATTACCGGAAAATGAATTGAAAGAAAGATCCAAGACACTGAGCTTTGGAGAGAGTGAAGATGGTATAGAACCCGAGAAATTATTATGCTGAAGGTAGATGCTTTGAAGGGAAGGAAGGGAAAGGAGGTCAGAAGGAATATTTCCATTAAGGAAGTTGGATCTTAAGCTGAGGAACTCAAGAAAATGTAGCCTTGATAAGGTGTTTTTGGGGATTGGACCATAAAGTCCAACAGCTGGAAGATGGATAGCGGTAACTTGGTTTTTGTTCGGGTTGCAAGGGATTCCAAACCAAGAGGAGCAAACTGAGGTGGAAGTGTTCCAGTTGAGTTTTCGGACATGAGGAACCAAAGTAGCAAAGTCAACAAGTGCTTCTGTCAGAGTTGAGGAAGACAAATAAAATGTTTGGAGGGTAGAAATGGTGATTATAGAAACAATAAAATAATAGTATTTCAAATATGTAATGAATAAAAGGAGCACTTTGATTTTGCAAAAGCAAGTCTCACTTATGAAAGTTGAGAACATGTTCAAAGGAGACGTAATAATGAAGAATCCAAGAGAAAAGATGAACAATAAAGATAAAGAGAAGAAAAGCAAAACCATTTCAATTTTGAAAAGCTCATGTTCCCCATTGCTTATGGTAAAGGCAGAGAAATCTGCTTTTAGTTTAATTTTCTTTTTCTGGATATGGTAAAGAATGAGATGCCACTGAAACTGTTACACTTCAACAAGCATAATACAGGAAGGATATGAACGTGAGAGTTACAGTCAAACAGTTAATGAGACACCAATTGAATTATTACTGCACTGTCATTTCCAGCAATCACTTTGTGTTACAGGGATACTATTTCTTATTTCAACCGATTATTTATATTTTTGTATTGTCTTTAGCAATACCACCAAGAAACTTTTGGCATTTCTTTTAATACCTATAAGATGCTTGTATTATATTGGAAACAAACAATTGCGAAATTGAGCAAAAAAGCAAAAGCACTTAAATTGGGTTTGTATTTTTATGGAGAGAGGTGAACTGATGATTTCAATTTTGAACCATGGGGACACATATTATCATTTATTGTTTTTTGACTTGAAGCTCAAAGATTTACTTCAAAACTCCAACTAGTTGTAGGTAACACATGGAGGGGTCCTCGTTGTGCTGCATTTTGAGGTGGCCAAAATATGCCCTAATCTCCCTTATCTTTATTAGAATTACATTAAATATTACCCAACTTATCTTTTGTTTTTGTTCACCACTTAAATTATTAAACTGTAAGAAAAAAATAATCCAAAAGATTACATGATTATATAGCTAAAAATATTGGAACAGACACTTCCTTCCCAGTTGTTATGTTATCGTAACCAATTCACTTAAATGGCCAAACAGCCAATTTGATTTCAAAAAGGCAAAAACTTCACTGAAATCAAAGTAGCTGAAAATGAACCAGTACAGAAAACACAACAAAAGGCCCTTGCTCAGAATCCTTAAATTGTTTTGAGAGCACCGAATGAAGTAGAGCTTCTTTTCCTGTTCAAGCATTCAACAGAAGGCATTGCTTTCGAAGAGAGATTTTACAAGTAATTAGATAAAACCAAGCAGTACAAATCAGGAAAATCGACCTTATGACCACATTATCTAGTGTACGCTTTTATTGCTACTTCAAGTCTCGAAACAAACAAAAGAACAAAAGAATCCTTCATAAACGAGGGCTATGAACCACCGTTTTCGAGCTTTTCAATTTCCTCACGGCGCTTTCTCTCAGCCTCTTGGAATTCCTTCTCAGCGTCCTCTTCCTCCTCGATTCGATCAAGATCATCGAATTCCTTGCTGGCAGCCATTGCTTTCACAACAGGATCTCTAAGCTCAGCTATTAGACCTCCCCCGATCTTGTACTCGTTTTCATCCCCTATTATAAACAGTCTCTGGTCAGGTCTCGATGCCATTGGAATGTCGACTGCCAATAGCTTCATGTCATACTGCAAAATAAAATACCATTAGGATAGTTCCATTCGGGTGTGTAGCACAAAAAGAAAGGACTATGGAGAAGCACATTGCAGAAGTTTTGAAATGTCTACACTTTGTCATAAATATAAGCATAAAAACACTCCAGGCTTTTCAGTTTTTAGCTATGGTGGCTACCATCACTTCCTATCATTTAGATTTTGCCTCGCATCAATAGTATTGTTTTACAAAAATGTTACTGATTACTGTTTGCACATATTACACAATACCAGCATGGCAATAGAATAATAATAAACTTGCAAATCAGAGTAAAACAGACAACAGGAAAATAATAACAAATTTCAAAATTCAGATACTCCTATACCAAGGATCACCATATCTATATCATTCTTAAAGTCTCTGAGTTTTTACAGGCTCTTGTCTTATGCTTTGTTTCGCAAATAAATAGCTTGTCTTGAAATATCATTCTATAGAGAATTAACTATTCCTTGCAAGTTGAGGCCCAAGAGAGAAATGGGAATTTTGCACTTATGCCCACAGTATTTTAGGAAAATCTTTTTTTTACCCGAATAGATATGGGACTGTAACAACACAAGTTTGCTTCATGGCTGATATGAGGGATATTCGTACACTAAGTGAAGCAATAGTGTTTGCCAGCAACTGCTGGCCCAACAATGACCAATATGCCCCAAAATAGTTAAAATGGTTGGCTGGACATATGAATAAGTCAATGTTGTCATGGAACCACTTCACCCGTAAGCTTAAGTTGAAAGGCAAAGCCCAATCATATTAGTATTATACTCCTAACATTCCCTAACACGCGAATGCCACCTGGGCTTGAAGCAGTGAACCTGAACTTAGTAATCGGAACTTAGAGAAAAGAGAGTTTGTGAGGGAACAAAGAGAAGATAGAGAGAAAGAGAGGGAAATTCTGTTATTTCGTATTCAATCCATACTTTCAATCAGTTACAACCAGCTCTTTATACAGCTGTAGTGACATTTACTTCGCTGTAATTAGCTCACTATACTTGGCTATAATTGTGCCACGTGTCTAACTACAACAGAGCTCTAACAAACAGAATTCTAATTCAACCATTAACAACTAAAAGGTAAGTAACCAAGGCTAAGTCACCTAACTCTTCCTCTGATACCTGACAAGCAGATACAACACAAGCTCATCTACCATTTGTTGAAAAACAAATGGAGCTGTGACCCTCAACCTCTAGGTCCTAGAGGCTTTGATACCACCATGTTATGGAACCAATTGACTCAAAAGCTTTAGGTTGATGGGTAAAACTCAATCTTAGTATTTTATATACTTTTTGAGAACTGTCACATACCATGTATGTCAGTGATCATTTAGTGACTCCTTTCATGTTAATGAAATCTTTTATGTCTAGAGTCCACACCTGCTCTTAACAGAAAAAGTAGGAGAGTATGATCTACAAAGTAATAGCGTCAAATCTCAGCATGCGTTAGAACACAAAGAACCACCACTTTTCTTCTATAAATAAATCATTTTAACTTTTCATTAAGTGCAATATCTTATTGGACAAATCCAGGGCTCAACCACCACAATGAAGTAATAGTTCAATACATGGGAAAAGAAGACCTTATTCCACTATGAATAATAGCCAGCATGTCGTTTAGGAGAAATTGTGGCAACAAAGACAATTTCAAGTAAAAGAGTAAACTTTGCAGCCTCATTGCATGAATCATAAACAAAAGAAAAGGGTTATTGAAGCAAACCTGGCCCTTTTTCTTCTTAACCTCAACACTAACAAGACCCTTTCTCTCAGAACCTTGTATAGGGAATATGAGAAAACACCGCTTGCTCCTAAGCCTGGGCTTGAAATTCTTTAGTGTAATACCGCCTCCTGACATCACATAGGCTCTTAAGTCTGTCCCAGTGAGGGGAGCGCCCATGACCTCAAGAATCCCAGCAGAGGTATTTAATTTCCTCATAGCTATTCTGTAAACTCTATCTGGATTGATTGTGATCCTAGACCGGATATAAAGTCCCTGGAGTTCACACAAATATGCATATTAGAAGCATGATTCGGAAGTAGCTGGCACAAATGAAACCAAGTAAGCAAGAACAAAATCCATTTGTCTTTTCAAGATGCGAGAGTTCAGCAGTTCGCTTTCAGGAAGTTTATGGACGCATCATGCACCAAGCTGTTTAAATCATTCTGTGAAACGCTATCAAGAAAATGATAGTTCTAGTTATTGATGAAGGTTGGCGTTCGAGATCTTAATAAATGAACACATAGATTTCACAAGGACAAGTTATAGCAAAATCTTAACACAAATCTACTTGTGAAGTATGTTCAAAACCAAATTGCTGAATAAATGACACAAAGTTCAATCATTACTAACGTGCTTCTCCTACAACTTCAGCATGTTGACCTTCTAGCTATATTGCTTTATACATGAGTATTGGGTTAGTATTGGCCATCTGGTCTCTATAATATCAACATCCTTCAGATGCTACTTTTAAAGAGTTCCAATTATGCTGCCATTGATAAACAACAGTTCAAATGGCTACTTGTACATTTTATAGGGTGATCATTGATGAATTTGAGTCCATCACAGTATTATAAACCAGCAAGTAGATTATATCAGAAAACAGCAATGTGATGAAAAGAAAAACAGGCTTACCGTGAAAGCAACAATGGCAAAAGAAAGGGCAAGGAAGCCATACTTAGCCATCCCTTCCGAGAGGCCAACAAAGGTATTAGCAATCCCAAACATAATCCGCCAAAGCAAAGCACACATTACAACCCCTCCAGCGCCAATCACAAACAGGAAATTCCTCTTCCAAAAGGCATCAATCTGCAACCCAATAGCCGTACGGTACCTGGAGAACGTAGAGGTAACCGCCTTGGAAGGCTTTTCAAAAACCTTTTTAGCCAAATTCCCATTCACCATTTTCCCCAAATCCGAAGAAGACTTAAGAGAATAATATCTGACGGCGGACCAATTGGGTTTGGGCTTTGACAGGAGTTGCAATAAACCACCATTTGCGGCGGTGGGTTTTGAAGCAAAAGACGAGGGAGAGAGTAAGCGAGAGCTCAAGGAGGAAAAATTGGAGTAAGGTCTAGAGATTGAGGAGCCAATTTTGGAGGCGAGAGAAGCAGCAGTTGAAGACGATGAGGAATGGGCAGAATGTAATTTGAGGACTCCATTGATGATTCTATGAGAAGGTTTAGACATGGGTTTTCTGCAATTCAAAAGATTTAGAGGAGAAAAGGAAGGGAAATGAAGGGGAGAAAATTAGGAGAGTAGTTCAATTAGAGTGCAGGAGTGATCTGCAGAGGAATCTCCGTCGCTGTTGCTTTGGCCGTGGTCAATTGTCAACAAAAAGGTCCGATCTCCTGCATGATGTTTGAGGCAGTGATTTTTACAGCCGCCTACGTGGCTTTATGTATCCGAAATTGACTGCCCTTCAATTTCTTTTTAGGAAAAAGTCGCATTCATTCCAAACAAAGGAATAACATACGGCTTTTTAACCACATCTCTCGTAATAGAGGATCAATTATTGCCAAATCTTGAAGTAATTATTTTTACGCTTTTGGTTTATGAATATCCCTTCTTTTTCTTCAGCCATTCTCTTTCTGCAGTCCTAGAAGTTAGCTTGAATGAAGCAAAAAGATCTTGGATTATTTTGCTTATATTCAAGAGTGAAGGTCATCAATTCTAAATCTAGTGTAATGTTTAACCCTAACGTGTCACCTGGTTGCTTTCACTCTTTTGGGTTATCAACTCATTGGATATATATTTAGGGATGCGTTGTTTGGATGGAAGAAGTAGCGGAAGGCTGAAGTTTGAACCCCTACTTGATAAAATTAGAACTAGACTTTTGGACCTGAACTGCAAAACTTTATCCTTCACTGGCAGGATGGCGTTAAGAAAATCTGTCTTTACTTTTATCCCCTATTTTGCTATGCACTACTAAACTACTTAAGTCCGTGTGCATTAAGATTGAGGAGATGTAATAAGAACTTGAAATTCGATTGATAGAAAATTAACAGAAACAGATGGTATTGATATTGAACTAAGGTATTACAGTGAAAAAGGAAACCGAAACAAAGAAAAAGCACTCAAGAGCACTCTCTCTTCCCATGGATTTCTCCCTCTATCTCGGCTGTTGCCAAAGAGTCCAAAAACTGGAAACCAATTCTTCCTTGCTTCCTAAGCCTCACAACTCACACACTATAAGTACTCTCACCAAAACTAACTAATTTGCTTCCTAACTATTTTAGAGTAAGCATCATATATTTGGGCCACAACCCACTAATTAATTCGGGCCTACCACTTCTCTATCAAGATGAGGGAAAGATTCCTTTAGGACTCCTCAGGTAGTGATTAAAGAATTCACCTAATAAACTGAGAGGAACTTCAAACCGATATAAGATGGCAGTCTGGGCATAAAGAAACTCTAATAATTAATACATCTTTCTTATTGAATTATGGGTGTTGGTCCCTTAGGAGTAAACAATATGGGTCAAATGGGGTGAATGACCATTTTTTGCGGAAATTAATTGACAATTTAAATCTAACGTTTCGGATCAGGACTCCGGGAAGATTCTGGATGCAGACTGATAAATGAACTTTGAATTTAAATTGCACAAATGATTTTTATCCTGGTTCGGCCCCGCCTACTCCAGTCCTCATAACTCTTGCTGGGTTTTAATCCACTAATGAATTCCTTTGCTGGCAGGAATCAAGCCTTTACAACTTATCTCCGAAAAGCAACCCTTTCCGGATGTTGGATATACCACTAAACTCTCACCAGTTTTAGCTGAGTCCTTCTCAAGGGATATACCGTCTCTAATCTCTCACCAGATCTAGAAACTAAGCCCCACTTTTCAACCCCCTGATTGAAAATATTTGCAACTTTGTTTTCACTAAAAGTTTATCTAACAGATTTGAAACTGGAATTGTTCTCTTGGTGTTTTGAAAGTTGATTGCTTTTGAACTTTGTTTTTGCTCTTGAAAGCTTGAAAGAATTAGCAACTTCTTCTGGCTCCGAAGTCTTCTATTTATAGGTTGAGAAATAAATGCTACCGTTGTGGAAGACTGAATATGGATCGTTGAAGAAGTTAGAACTAGACGCATCCAGACCGTCCCTATGGCCGTTAGACTTAAAATAATGCTCGTTTGAAGTTGGGATCTGTGCGCCAATGTAGTTTCATAGGACTTCAGAGATTTTCGAAGGTCTGAAGAACATCCTATGAGATTTTGAATCGGCAGTGAACTCCACGCGCTCTGGTATTGGCTAGTTGGTGACTTTATGTCACTGTGACCTAGCTATTTTGTCCTTTAGTGCCTCTTTCTTCATTAAATACTCCGAGAGTTGGTGAAAGAACATTAAATGCTCCCTGAAGACCGGATTTGATCTTTTCCAGCACACTTAGATATTTTGAATTTGTTTGAGATCAGATCCACTTCTGTCCACGTGGATACTGGATCTTTTCCCTTCTGCTGTGATTCCGGAACATCCTAATCCAGATCTTGTATTTCAACTCTGACTTAAGGATTTTGTTTATCTTCAAACTTTACTCGAAGTGGGTCGGATCTTTGACTTGATCGGATCTTCAACTTTGGTGAGCCACTTCCAACAATCTCCCCCATGTGATGGTAACAAAATCCTAAGGAAAAAATTCAAACAAACAAACAACATATATTTTCATTCATTTATACTCCCTCACAATCCTAGGCATATTAAATTTCTACTTCCCCATAATCTTAGCCTAAGTGCTTCAATTTGAATTTGAAGCAGATTGTGATGAGTAATTCCGGATCTCACTATTATACTTCCGCGGTTAACAATGTGTTAACATCAATGAAGTTCTGGTTACAAAATAAAGAGTCTAATAGTAAAGCAAACATAAAGAAAAAAATAGATAGCTAAAATTTTACATTCAAAAGCCTATCTACTTCTTCTTCTTTGACTGTGGGGCTTGCTCCGGATCAACTACTGCTTTTCTCTTCCCAGCAGCTTTATCTTATCTTCTCTTCTTTTCAGCTTCAGCTTCATTTTTCTCCCACATAGCTTCAACTTCTTTTCCTTCATCATTCTCCCCCATTTTGGTGGCATCAAAAGAGACTTCAACTGGATGAGGCGTTGTCCGGGCTGCTTCCCAAGCACTGGAATATGTCATAAAATTGTCATCTCCCTCATCCCTTGCTTCTGCTATCTTTAGGACAGTCTCCGGAGGGATTAGATAAGGCTGTAGTTCATCAACAAACACTTTAAAGCTCTCCTTGAATTTCGGCAGCACTTTAGCATATACTCCTTGTCGGAGTCTGCCATGTAAGGGAACATAGCCCTGCTGAGAGCATAATAAGCCTTGTAGCTCACAAGAGTAAGGTCATACAACTGTTGCACCAAATTTTGGAGGAATGGAAGAATTGTGCTCTCGTGCAGCTGGAATGGGTTTACTGGAGGAGTTGCTGATGTTGATGCCTCTGGCCTTATTGAAATGGCCTGCACTTTTTCAGCAAGATCATCCACAGAGGTTTTGATGGGGGAAACTTCTTTGATAACCTTCCTGTGGTGAGATTCCATCATGGATTTCAGCAGTGAGCTAGTTAGTGCATTGTCTCTTGGGGGCAGAGCCTTGATGATTTCTTCTTTTTGGGCTGCCAAAGCTGTCTTGATCTCTTCAACGAGCTTGGACTGGAACTTAGAATGATCATCAGCTAACTTAATTTTGATCTTCTTCTTGTAGTCAGCCTAGAATGCATCAAACTCTTTCTGAATTTCCTTCCTTATCCTTCTTGGCAGCTCTCCAGACTCCAGCCTCTGGATCATGTGCTGAGTTTTCTCAGTAGTTTCTCTAACCTGCTTCACCAACAGGGTTGAACATTTATCCACTCTTGCCTCTGCGTGCTCTGTTGCAATTTTGGCATCTTCAGCAGCACCTTGCATAATCCGGAGCAGTGGTCGAACTGCTAATTCTGTGGCATGAACAATTGAAGCAGTACTTGGTGCTCCAATTCACAAATTGTCCATGGCCTCAACCACCAGACCCATGTTGATGTTCCTTCTCATTGACTCAAGCCTTTGTCGAATGGCTTGCAGCTCTCTTAGAAGTTCTGTTGCTAACAGCAGTCTGTTGTGTTGTGATCTTTGGATTTGAGATGAATTAGGAGGGGACAAACGCCATGAGGGTTCAACATTCTCTTCTTAGTGCTGTTGCTGCTGGTGATGAGGTGGTAGTGTTTGGACTTTCTCTTCATGTCTCTTCTTCTTCTCCAGACCAGAGAAGGAACTTTTATCTTCTCCTTCTCTGTTTTTTGATGAATCTGAAGTGAGTGATCCTTCCTCACCATCTTGTCCTTCATCTTTCAGTACAGACTCAGCTTCATTTCCTCGCACTTCATCCACATTCCACTGAATAGATGGAATATGAGAGTAAGTTCCGGAAGAGGTTTCATGCTCTAGAATCTTTTTGGTTCTCTTAGACTTGTACTTTAAGGGAGAGATGTCCTCAACATCTCCTGGTAGAGCACCCTCACCCACAGGAGCAGTTGATTGTACTGTTGGTGTAGAATCTAGAGTCTCTAGCCCTTGCGCTTTTACTCCTCCGGAGGTAGTTGGCGGTTCCGAAGTTGGCATCTTGGGCTCATTTTGCACTATTTATTCTTTGGCCTTGTCCTCAGCAGGTACTAGGGCTTTGGAGGTCCCTAGATCTGCATTCAGAACATCGCCCTTCTGCATTTCTCCTCCTCCAGGCATCACAAAGGATACTGGAGTTGGTGCATGTTCCTCTTCAGAATAGAGCCCTGCATCCTCCAATCCATCAAGGGCCTCGATCTGCTGCTTCTCATCTTCCAATGGCTTTTTTTCTGCCACTGGAACCTTTCTTCTTCAGCAATCTTTTCTTCCTCTGTTGATTTCTGTTCTGCCAAAGGTTGTTTATCTTCAATGGCCTTCTCTGCCACAACATTTTCTTCTTCAGTTGTCCTCTCTGCTCTACTTCTGGATTGTGAGAGAGCATCAATCTTATCACCAAAATCCAGTAGTGATTCTTTGAGAGGATCATACTCTTCAAATAGCCTTATTTTCTGCTCTCTTTTTCTCTCCATCTCTTCACAGACTCCATATCTCCTAAGCTCTTCATATTCTTCTAATCTCATTGGCTGATCTTCTTCTCTAGGAAGATTTCTTACACTGATGTCTGCTATTCTTGGTTCAGAGCCTTGACCAAGAGAAATCCACTCATTCTTTTGGACCCAAGCTTGCATTAGCGTCCAAGTCTTCGTCTCCTCTTTCTTCTTTGTATAAGTGACCGGTTTCTCCTTGGGAATTAAGGGAACTGGTGGAGCTGACATTGTAAGAGGAGGTTCTTCATCAGGAAAAATTGCTTCATTGGCTTGTGCATCTACAAGATTCTCTCCTGTGGCAGCAACCTCAGCAACAACTGGTTCTTTTCTAGCTACTTCCTTTTACATCTTCTTATCTCTTCTCCAGAGTCTTCTAAAAGATCTGGAGGATCACTTTGCCTTCTCTTATTCACCCTTTTGCTTCTCTTTGGGCGTTTCTACTCTGATTGGTGCTAGCTCTACTAGCTCCGACTTCATTGGAGGAGCTAGTTTCTTCTTGATCAACTTGATGATTGGCTCTTCATCAGTTTCTTCACTATCCTGCTCCTCTTCACCAATGGTACCCAGTCTTTGGGTTTCAGCTCTTTTCTTCCGGAGCTTCCTTGAGATTTGTGTAGTAGTCTTTTGAGGAGACTCACTAGAAGAGCTCTGCTTTCTTTTCTTCTCTATCGGAGTAGGGGATTTTTGCTTCTTTCTTGGAGGAGGTTCAACATCCTCACCTGCTGCTCTCTTCATCTTCCGGTCCTTCTTCTCATCTTTGGCTTTGATAGCCTTTGCTTCATCCCATACATCATCAAAAGATAGATTTGCAAATGTGTCCTCAATGATGACTTTTCCAACTCATGCATCTTCTTCTTCTCCAAAAATTTCGTTCATAGAGAATATGTATGCTATGAGGTTCCCATAGGCATACATATTGTGCTTGATATAATTAATTATCAGCACGGGAAAGTTCACCTGTCTGCTTTCACAAAGGCACTGGACTAGGTAATGGTGGTAGCTTGGAGCAGTGTTATGTGATCCTCTCTTGGGCATAATCAAGTGGGAGATAATGTAGTGGACCTTCCTTGGATACTCTGGCCAATTGGTTGGGTATTTGTCTCCAAAATGTCTCTCCGGAAGACACATCTTTGGATCATACTTGATCTTTCTCTCATCACCTTCTCTCCTCAACACTAATCCAGAGTTCTCCATCTCCAAGTGTTCTACAAACCAATCCAGATTGATGATTATTTCCTTTTCATTCACCTTTGACCTGATCACATCAAGGTCTCTGTGATGCATCAGATTGTGGTAGAATTCGATGACTTGCTTCGGGTAAGTGTATTTTCCCAGCTTCAGAAACTTCACAATCTTCTGGGCTTTGATCATGTCCTTGCATGGAGTAGACTTGAAGAGATACATGTCTCTGAGATACTCTGAGGGAATGACATCTTTCACTTCCTTGTATCTGGTGCTGCTGAAGTCTTTCATCTGGTACTTCTCTTGCTTCTTCTTTTGATCTTCCAGGATACTGGGAATTTTTGTTCTTGCCATTTGAGTAGTTGAATTTGAGAATTTAAGGTTTCTAAGGTTTGATTTTTGCAGAGTAACAGTATGTTAATCTCATGAAGAAAGATGAGTAAAACCTCAGGGTTTTTATAGGAAGAGAGAGTTAGGGGTAAAAAGGTAATCTAGATCCATTAAAAGATCACAAAATTGCTTAGGTGGCACTTGCACAGAGTTACTAAATCTGGAAATGACAGTTACACGTTTGAAGGTGAACGGTTTCTGTTTTTATCTCTCCACTAATTACCGCCAATGGATGACAAGTTTAATTTTTGAAAATTTAAACCTGCAGTAACTTCTTGCATGTTTTCCTGCCATACACTGCTTTTCTCTCTCCTTTTTTTGGGTGACGTGGCTGACTGTGATTCTGATCCAAGTTGTTATACACTTGGAAATTTCTTCACTTCTTTTCTTCTTCCGGAGCATCTTCAAATTTGATTTGTCATTCCAATTGCTTCCCTTAGCCTTACAAACTGATCTTTACTTAGTGGCTTAGTAAAGATATCAACTTTTTGGTCAACAGTAGGAATATATACCAGTTCAACATCGTTTTTGTTGACATGACCTCGGATAAAGTGATGCCTTATGCTAACATGCTTCATTGAAGGATTACATCTTCTAGAGGTGCTTTTCCTTTCAAGTGAATCTCTTCCATAGTCAGCATCAGTGAATCCTCTCAATGTGAAATCTCCATTATTTTTTATACCATAGTCTTACGTCTGGAGTTCCAATGAGATATCTCAAGATCCTCTTACTTACTTTGAGATGGGATTCCTTGGGACATGATTGAAATCTTGTACAGTTGTGAGCATGGTCCACCCAGCTCGATGATGAATGTTTAACCTGATTGTAGGTATGGGAAAAATCTAGTGGAGCCGAAAGAAGATCGATTGTGCATTCGAGAACTTTAGAGCTTCGACTTTGCAATGTCTGGAATCTCGATTCCTCATGATCCTGGAGTTTAGACTCCATAATATCCGGAATCCCTGATTCGTAATGATCTTGGAGCTTAGACTCTGTAATGTTTCAAAAATCCTTGAGCCCTGACTCCGTAATGTCCGGTACCCTAATTCTAAAATGATCCAGGTGCCCTGACTCCGTAATGTTCAAAACCCTAGAATTCCCAAAAATTCCAGAAATTTCCGGAACCTTGATTTCACTCAAATGTTTCAAAGCCTTGATTCTGAAAAACCAGAAATCTCCCAAAAACCCTAAGCCCGAAAAATCTC
>CAOJBJ013335226.1:0-10375 GCA_948291685.1 Euphorbia celastroides | reverse complement strand
TTTACATTTACCAAGCAGAGAGATTTATGGAAAAAAGTTTTGAGTGTAGAATCAAATTGGGCGTAAAATGGAGAATAATAATGAGAAAATAAATAGATGTAAACGACCGCAAAGGAACAAAGAGTCTCAAATATCGCATTGTCTTGTTTGGTATAAATGTAGAGCAAGATGAATTATTAAGCTGCCATTTCCCTTTTCTCCAACTCAAAACTCAAAGCCGCAAGCCAACTACCACATCTCAGGTTTTTCTCTCTCCAATTACATATTTTTCATCTTCTTTTGTTTAATTACTTGGTTTTGTTCCTATGTTTTATTTTTTCTTCAAATTGATTGTGAATTCAAATTCAAATTCAAAATTTCTAGTTAGAAGAACTATGAACAGTAATAAGTCGACGTAGAAAGAATGAAAAGAAAATTAAGAGAGAAAACAAAGGAGTGAGTTGATAGTAGATCTTGACCTCTTAGCCGGAGTTGGCGACGGAGGTATTGCTCCGCCTTCCATTGTCGCCGGCGTCCGTACAAGTAATAATATAGTCAACCAGCTAACCCCGTAGAGTTCGATGATAGATGATGTGGTTAATTTGTTTTGCATTTTACAATTATGTGACTTTTCTTTTTGGAACTGAATTATTTCCACTTTTTGATTCCAAATTAAAAGACAATTTCTAGTAGCCTACTGAACTTACCTGTATGCCAAAAAAGTTTCCAAATTTAAAAATAACTATTTTTTTTTTCTAATTTCACATATTCTTTTTTTTTTTAATCAAAATTTCACATATACTTTATTATTTTTAATTGTTTTTAAAATCGTTATTAGCAATGGGTTATGTTCAATTTATTGCCACTTAGACATCATGTAGTTTGATTTTTCCGTTTATTCCATGTTTAAAGGATTCTTTTCAAGATACAGGTGTTCATAATATTTATAATTCAAAAAAATTAATGATTTTTTATTACGTAAGGGTTAACTAAAGCTCTATGTAATTCAATATGTTACTTTAGATGTTTTTTATTATTTTTATAATACTTATCATTCTACGACTACAACTTAAATTAGTAATGAATTTATTATTTAAATTCATTCAACAGATAAAAAAGAATCACAATACGAATTTCGTTAATTATTACTTCCTCTGTTAATAAAACGTGACATTAATGAAATTATAAAATGTTAATTAAGAAGAAAGAGAATTTTAACGTAAACAATATAAACACGGGAACAATTTTCAATTTATGTGGATGAAAACATTTTGTCCTCTGAAAATTATTAATTTATGTTGCAGTTGAAGGTTGGTTTGACACTTCCCTCTCGAATTAAGGATGAGCTTAGGTATACAATGAGTTGGCTAAATTAGGTAGGAAAATGTAAAAGCCGACAGAAATATAATTTTGCTGACATAATATGACTTTGTATTGGGATGGATGTGATATCTAATAGTTTAGTAAGAAAGTGAATTATTTATTAGGATAGCAGAAATCAGGAAAGAGCTCTTCAATAATAAATGTAGTATGCATGAAATTTTCTACGATTGATTTATAATTTGAACTCCAAAACAAAATATTTGACATTTGGTTTATTGTTGGTGGTGTAGAGATAGAGATGTGGAGGGAAATTGCGGTGGTTGGATTGGTAGCATGGGCGTACCAATCATGCTGCCCTCCTCCCCCTAAAGTTTGGGGCAGTCCTAATGCTTCCCGAATCAGGCTGAGGGACGGCAGGCATTTGGCCTTCAAAGAAAATGGTGTCCCTAAACATTCAGCCAAATACAATATCATCTTCATTCATGGCTTCTCTGCCTCTAAACTCGATGCTTCAATCATCACTAACAACTCCCGGGTACGTTACTATTAGAGTATATCTATTGTATAGGGCTTCCTAGTATAGATAGAATTCCTATATCACAAGTATTTCTGATTAGTATAATCTTGTATGTATTCTCTCATTAACCAATAACAAAGATTCTAAGAGTCTACAGTTTCTACATGTCGTCTCTTTCAACATTATTGGTCCTTACTCTATTCTAATGGTACGTGCCTCGATTTTAGGGACTTGTTGAGGAGTTAAGAGTGTATATCGTGTCGTTTGATCGCCCTGGCTACGGTGAGAGTGACCCCGATCCCAAACGAACCCCCAAGAGCTTAGCCCTTGATGTGGAGGAACTTGCTGACTATTTAGGGTTAGGGTCAAAGTTTTATGTGATGGGTTTTTCTATGGGAGGCCAAGCTGTTTGGGGCTGCCTTAAGTACATCCCCCATAGGTAACTTATATCTTGACCTTATGCAATGATTTCAGAATTCCGTTTTGGCCTAATACATCCTGGTCTCCTTGAACTCGTCTATTACAGCATCCCGCGCCTCTAAACTTTCAAAAACTCTTTTCATCCCATTTAAACTTGTCATCAATACCTCTTGCTAGACCTGTTCGTGCGTTGGGTTGGGCCGGGCTTCACCGGACTAACACATAAATGAGTGTGACCAAACCCGATCCAACCCGCACTTAAAATGTTCCGGGCTCGGGCTGAGCTACAAACTTGAAACCCAAACCCGACCCAACCCAACCCGCCCGAACTAAAATCGGGCTTTAAATAATACTTCACATTAATTATGTTATTCACTTAGATAAGAGTCTTATATATGTTTAATTTTTATATAAAAAATAAATGGATTGGACTTTCAATTTTGCTAAACATATAGACTATGCATAGAGTACACTATACAAAATACATGTCGCAAAAAGACACTTCAAAACGGACCAGCCCTTGGGTTTTTTGGTTTATCCCAAACCCAACCCATACTTTTTACAGGCTTATATGGGTTTGGGCAGGCCTTGAAAGTTATTAAAACATTACGGATTCAGACAGACTCGTGTATAACGGGTTCAGGCGGGCTAGGCAGGCTTTCAAGCTCGCGAACAGGTCCACCTCTCACTTTGCTAAACTTATCTAAAACAAACAATTAAAACTTGAAATTTCACATAACACCTTTTAATTAGATAGAAAAGAATGACATCTTTTGCCAAGCCTATCAAAATCAAAAGCTGACTCATGACGTTTAGGGGGCAAATTGATGCCATTTTGTAACCTAGAGGGGGCAAACCGGTACATTTTTGCAAGTTTAAGGGGTGAGAGGAACTATTAGAGACAACAAGTTAATGCGGGCCTAGATGTATTAAGCCTTGTGCTTTTTTTTTTGTTAGAATACAGAAATTCGGTGTTTCGGGCGTTGACAGGCTAGCGGGAGCTGCATTGATAGCGCCTGTTGTTAACTACTGGTGGCCGGGGTTTCCAGCCAACTTATCTAATGAAGCATACTATGGTCAACTGCCATAGGACCAATGGACACTCCGTGTGGCTCATTATACACCGTGTTTAACTTACTGGTGGAATACTCGGAAACTGTTTCCAGCATCAGCTGTTGCAGCCCGAAAGCCCGAGGTTTACTCTCACCAAGATCTCCATCTTCTTTCCATGCTAACTGGAACCGAAACATTCCAGGTACTATACTTCATTGCATACCATCATATTAAGTCACATACTTGAAATGCGAAAAATATTAAGTTTATACCTGTTTGCCATGTAGTTGGAGGCAACACAACAGGGGGAATTTGAATCGTTGCATCGCGATTTGATGGTTGGATTTGGAAGTTGGGATTTCGATCCGATGGAACTCGAAAATGTGTCGATTGATAATGAAGGGTCGGTCCATCTTTGGCATGGAGATGATGACAAGATGGTTCCAGTGAGTTTACAACGTTATATTGCGTGCAAACTTCCTTGGATTCGGTACCATGAGGTGCCTGGTTCTGGTCATTTGTTCCCTTTTATTCCAGCCATGTTTGAAGCTATTCTTAAGGCTCTTTTGCTTGGGGAAAACTAAGGTTGGGCTTCATTTGAATTCTAGTACAGCTTAAAATTGAAGTAAACAATTACTTTATTGAAATATGCATTGATGTTGCTACTTAATTATTTTTATTCAAAGCACTTGTTTTGTGGCGTTTGAAACTATGAGGAATATAATGAATGCTTCGCCTTCCAAGGGTAATATTTTGTCAGTTTTTTGATAGAATTTGTCGGTTCTTTTTTATATAAATGAATTAGTTATTAAGTGTTTATGGTCAAAGATTCAAGGATCTGATTAACATTTTCAAACTACAAGTGATTATGATATCTTGATGTGATCTGACAAAGAAAGTCTTAATTTTACTATTGTTCCATTTAATGAGAAACAGAGCATAGTAGCTCAATAAAAGTGCATGATCTGAATATTTACTTATTAAAGTTGTTTGACTATTCTCGGGCTAAGTAATATGAATTTCTTTGGCCATATCTAAATAATAGTCTAACCAAAGATTTACCTGACCTTACATGGAAATGTGTTATTAAATTACCGTATACATTTGTTGATTTTGTTTTATAAAACCCAGAACGGACTAAACAATTACATTGTAAAATAGTATCAAAGCATACTCTTTTTTTTCTTTTTTGCTTAGATTTTCACAATATTGATTAAATGTCACAATGTTCCCTATACTGCGCTAGCATAATTAGTTAATGTTACAAGTCCAAATTATACAAAACACAGCACCACTTAAAACACAACACACAAACTTAAAGCACAAAGCAGTTGTACTTACTCACATGCAGCTAAAGTATTGCACTCAATATCTCGTTCCAGATATCGGGGACTCCCGGAAGGCACCAATGGCTACAATCAGAAGACAAAGTTCTAGAAGAGTGTTTCTCTTTTTGGCTCATTGCTCGTCTATAAATAGAAGGATGCCCATCTCTTCTTAGAGTCGACATTGTTGTTATGTCTTGTATATACACCGGAAAGCTCATCTTCCTTACAACCTCTTTCAGCACTGCTAATTGTGGAGGAACGTGTCGGTACGATAAGGGCTCGCTTTGCTTGTAGCATTTCCAACCACTCTCCCTGTCGAGTTTCGCCTATTGCTTAGTCCACATAATTCAAAATTTTAATACCCCTAAACGAGCAAGCTGAGTACTATTAGAGTATATGTCTTGTATAGAGTTTCATAGTACAGATAGAATTGGTATATCAATTAGTATAGGATTAGGATATCAAGTACCTGTTATGGCTGGGAGACATTGTTCGAAAAATAACTCTGGTTCGACGGGGATCGAGATTTAGGTCTATCCATTTTGCCCATGTTGCAAGTCCTTTTTGGTAAGCTAGCATTGGGTTCATGCTTTTCATTAAAGACTGTCCTTCCATGTAGTAGTCCCATCTATATGAACAAATTAACAAAATTTGATAGTAAAAAGTAAGAATTGCAAAACACAAGAAAACCCAAAATCTTACGAGGAGTACTTAGTCCACCAGTGAGCCGAATCAAAGACAACATTCCTCCAAAATCTGGCATTATCTTCAATCAAATCCAAATGCAAAATTCTGTGGTTTCCTTTGCCTTTCTTCAACTCCACAAGCCATGCAAATTCTATTGATGTCTCAAAATCCTGCCATGTTGTAACAGCTTGGTTAAGCTCAAAATTAACTAATTAAATTAAAAGCATAGGGTATATTAATTTATGTTTTACCAAAGCATGGAAGGACCATTATAGGTAATCATTTTGTGGCCAGTTGGAATAACACCTTGGACTAAGCACACAACAGATTCCCATTGATTCCTCATCATGGAATCTCTTATTCTTTTTCTTCTCATCTTCCCAAGATATTTCAGTGCATCAAACCTGCTTTCATGTCAACTCTGTATTAGACTTCAGTATATTTTTATTATTACATTCTAACTATTAAGTAATTTAGTTCCTTACCTTATATATATTAAAATTAATGTTAAAGCAGATATTTGCCTAATTCCAGTACTCCAAAATTTTATTTTTATATCAATTTTAAGTCAATAAGCCTCGGTGAATCTTTCATGAATTAAAAGCGGAGCAGAGAATAAATATAGAAAATGAAAAATATATCCAATTATAAAATAACATAGTGTAAATAGATATAACTAGTTCTATTTTTTTTTGGAAATAGAACTCCACCCGAACCGGACTTTTTAAGCATTTTAAGAGCGGAATTTACTCATTTTGTCCCATTTGAAATGTCCATTTTGGTGTCCATGAAATGTTACCATGCATTGATTTTTATAGTTATTGTTTTAATTTGAGCTTCTAAAAATTTGCCCCTAATTGTCATTCAACACTTTGAACTTTAAAATGTTGTTAATAACCTGCCGAACTTCATGAAAGTTACAACTAACTATCCGAACTTGTTAAAAAATAGCCCTCTAATGCTAACGTAACGAACAAAATGAAAGTTTGAAAAGTCATATGTCACATTTGTATTAGCGGATTATGTTTTATGTTTTTAACAAGTTTAAATGGTTAGTTGTAACTTTCATGAAGTTTAACGGATAATTTGTGACATTTTGAAGTTTAAGGTGCTGAATGACAGTTAAGGACAAGTTCATATTATCCAATAAATGACAATACTTTTTGAACGGAGAAACATGGAAATGAGGATGATCTTTGAGAAAGAACACATGGTAAAATTGTTTCTTAGACAAATTTAACACAAGTAAAATATAAGAAAATAGGGAAAGAAAGATGTACCTGGGAAGAGAGCAAGAAAGGGGTTTCCATTTCCATTTCTGATAATCAGAATCAGGCCTTCCATTTTGCTTACAAGTAACTGCACTGCTGAGATATGGGCATGTTGTTGGATCATAGAGAGGGTACGACTCATCATATACCCATTTTCCTTCGCATAATCCTCTTCTTGATCTTAACCCATCATCTTCTTCATCCTAACTCCTCATATGATTTGCAACTCACCAACACTACTAACAACAACAAAATGAAGACTACTTTTGCCATTACTACAAGAATTACCAAGCTCAAAGGTTCCCAATGGGTCTTACTTAGCTAACCTACATGATATTGAAAGCTGAAAAACAATCTGCCAAAAGCTAAAAAGAAGACAAGTTTGCTAATTCATTACGGAGAAGAAGAATATGGAATGGGATGGGACATTATCATTATGTTGTTTTCTAATCATTATTTACATCTTTTCCCTTTCACCTTTGCCATTTTACCTACTATGCATTTATTCGTCATTCAAAACTTTCCCGAGGTTGCAAATGCCTCTTTGGGTCTTTTGATATATAACTTCTTCTAAACTATTCAAATTGTGTATTTCTTATTTAACTTATATAATTTATTGCTTTTTAGTGCATGATCTATTTATTGTTAGTACATTTGGCGTCATTTGAACATTTAAAAACTGTAAATTTCAAATACAAGATTTGAAATATAAAAAATTTATGTTAATTATGCTCGAAATTGTCGACCTTTGATAGTTCAGTAAGTTTTTGTGCAAAAATTGTACTTGCCAATAGCTAAATAAGAAAAATTTCAATGCATGGATCGAACACCAAATAAGCAATTTGAATAAGTTAGACACCACAAGAATAATTGAAACCAAAGACATGAAAAAAAGTACTTCGATGAGAATACCTCAATACTGTCATAATAAAATATTTGGATAAATTTCTAAAACATGCTCATGATTTGACGAATTTTTAAAATTATCATTGTGAAATGTTTTTCTTAACAAAATGTCTATGGTTTAAAATTTTTTTCCAAAACAACAGAAGTTTATTTAAAAATAACTTTTTCAATAAATTCCACATTCTAATATATTAATCATTTAAAAATTATGTAGAAATTTTTGAAAATTTCAAATATTTTCAATTTGTTATGATTTTTTAAATAAAAAATTATATTTTTCCATAAGAAAATCCTAAATTTATCACTTAGTTATATTTTGCTTTTATTAACCTAGCAGCAAAAATATCAATTCAAAATAAATTATATTACCCTTTAATCTAACATAATTAAAAAAAATTATATATTCTTGGAACCTCACGAGCTAGCCCTTTGAAAAAAATTTCCGAAAACCTTTTTAAAAATTGGTCATATTTTAAAGTTTATCCAGAATATTTCTAAGCATAAAAAATATTATCTTCCTTAGAATCCAATTAATAGCCAATATATTTACGGTTTATCTTAAAATAACATGAATCTCAAGATGAAATATGTTTGTTAAAATATTTAATATATTTTTGAAGAGGTTTTCGAACCTAAATACGTTCCACTAGTATATTATAAAATGTTTCAATTGACTTACACTCAATAAGATCGAGATGACACGTGTAAGCTTTTGGGAAAGAGTGTATATATGTATGTTTTCACATAGAATAAAGTTAAAAAACATACCATGTAACTTCGGTCATTTCAAAAGGAGATCTGAGGTCTTTTCTCTATCAAAAGAGAGTTTTTGGGTTCAAATTTTTTTCGAAAACAAAGTAACTTAATATCTTTATTTTGTAAATTTGTCACGCAAAAGAAGAAATAATATTTATTATAATATGAAATTTTACAAATTAGTTAATGATAATAAAATACATGATAGAATTAAAATTTGGAATATCTTCAATATATAAAAGTATTTTTTTTATAACTAAAATATAATTGTCAACTTTAAAAAATCATAAAAGAAAAAGAAAAATCTTCAAAAATTATTCAAATGTGTGTGAATATTTCTTAATAATAGATTGAACAATAGAAATATTGAAATGATTAGAATATATGTTATAACATTATTATTTTTAATTAAGATCTTTATTTTGAAAAATTTCAAAATAACATTCTTATTTTTTATAATAAGAAACTTCAAGTCCCATTTCAAAAATAATCAAAATCACAAAGTTTACCCTTCCAAATATCACTCTGTCTGATACCCATTTCTTTCAAAAATAATTCTTCTCTAACTTTGCGATCAAGTCAACTCTGTAAGCTTGGGTTTTTGTTTCTCTTGAAAAATAGTCAAAGAAAAATATAGTTAGTT
Source organism: Euphorbia celastroides (assembly GCA_948291685.1). Lineage (NCBI taxonomy): Eukaryota > Viridiplantae > Streptophyta > Magnoliopsida > Malpighiales > Euphorbiaceae > Euphorbia > Euphorbia celastroides. The sequence continues at coordinate 1,492 of CAOJBJ013335226.1, read as the reverse complement.
AACATATTAATGTTGCAAAAATTAAGAGGAAATGAATTAAATTTATCATTGTACCTTTATCATTCATTCCATAATCACATCATTCAACATCATTTTTACTCACGTATCACCTTCACCATTGTCACTAACTTTATTATTTCACCACAATAGTCTCCAATTCTATCTCTACGAACACCACCATTATAAACTTATTCACTTTCTTATTTACTACTTTTATTAATGTTTTTTTCATTTACTTCTTCATCCTAGAAACCACCACCACTTTTTCCTTCTCCATACAATCATTAATCTCTCCAATTTTTTCAACAGCGTGTATCCCTCCTTTACCACCACCACCACACTGTGACCTTTACATCCTCCATGTTCATCATCATTCTCAATACTTCCACCACCACCACCACTTTCTTCGCACCATTAAAAACTTTATTTTTATATTTTTCCACCGTCTCTACCTACATTACCACCAGTCTTCATAAAATCACACAACATTGGAGTATTTATTTACCAAGAAGGATGTAAAGTCACACTTAATTCGATAGTTGTTGTTGTTGTTGCATAAGTTTAATATTGACATGAAAAACAAAAAAGATTGTTAGAAGGGTAAGAAACATATATACCGAAGTTATTAAAGGGTATTTGTGTCCTACCAATTCCAAATACCACAATTACTCCCTAATTATGATTCAAATCACTTTTACGCTCCAAACAAAAAACGCAGATAACCGTATGTCTCTCCCTACCATATTCAAAACCGATACCTTACCATAACCGTAAAAAGGGCGAGATATTCTCTTGTGTGATCTTCTACCCTAAAAATATGCATGTCACTTCTATCCTATCAACAAAGACGCTAAACACCACAATAGGGTTTCAAATTCATATCCTGCAACCTCACTCTTTTGGAATTTCGATTGAGCTAGGGTTTCAACAATCAATGAAAGGGCTTTGATATTTCTGGTCCAATTTTAGTAGTTTCACCTTGGAAATTGTGGAATTAGAGATCATATTAGGGAATCAGAACTAGTAGATTCCAGAGTTATGTCGGAATCAAACTTCGATCAAGGTAAGAATAATTTAGTATATTCTTGTATATACGTGATAAAAGTGGGGAATTCTTGATTTTGGTATTCAATTTTGAACGATATCCATTACATGCAGAGGCTTTTCGGCTCGTGGAGGAATTTCAACAAAATATGACATCGATGAAGAGCAGGTAACTTTGGTTTGGTATTTGGTTTTTTTGTAACTCATGTTGTAATGTGACTTAGCATTTGATATTAGGATTACAATGTTGATACCTGTTAGTTGGTATTCAATGGTAAATACCCTGATATTTGATCAAACTTTAGACGCATTGATGTAGTTTTCTGTGTTTGCCATTTTTAATGAAAAATGGTATTCATAACTTAGTATTTGATGTTAAATACCTTGAAATAAAGCATATAACTACCCAATATAGTGTTGACGTAATGAAGCATATAACTGCCCTATG
>CAOJBJ013334967.1:0-11488 GCA_948291685.1 Euphorbia celastroides | reverse complement strand
ACATGTATTTTGACTTTAAAGGAGTCTATTATTAGTTTTTTCTATTTTCTAAGAAAAGATTGGTGAAAATGCGGATTGTATTTCTGGTTGGTGCTAATGTATAATTTGGAAGATTTGGTTGTCTCCTGATTTATTGGGTTTTAGATATTATTGTGTGGGCACTCTGATTCTGATTGCATCGGATGATTTTCCCACACATACGTGGCATTACATTTTCACTCAAGCTAAAGTCTTGAATTTCCTTACATTTCCCCTCTCTGATTCATTGTTCATCTAAAAGTTTGTTTTTGGTTTCCCCCTTTCCTTTGTTTTCTTTTTGAATAGAGTTTGAATGAGGTAGAAATGGATTATTTTATGAGTATTGTTACATAAAGGTGGAGACTTTCACTATTTGATGAGTTTCCTTGTAGGCTGAGTTTTCTCTTTTACTGAATTATTTGTGATTTCCTTGTAGATTTATTTCCTTATTGAAGAGCAATGCTATTGAGAGGCTCTGAAATAGAAAAAGGGAATTGAGAATTTGGCTTCTAATCCAATGACAATTTTGGGAATGCAAACAGATACACAACATCTCTACTTTCCGGGTTATTTTTCACCCCGGGATGTTAATTTAGATGGTAGTTGCAGTGTTTGGCCTACTTCAACAAATGCTGATAAAATGCCGGTCAATGGACACTACTATAATGGGAACTTGGCAATGCCATTTCCTGACCCTTTTCTGGGATACAAGGACAGTTTCAAGCACGTTATGCTTCAACATGAAGCTATATTTAAGAGCCAGGTATGTTTTTTCCCCAACTCAACATAGTTTGATGCAATTTTGGCTTCTAATTATTGTTCTAGATCATAGCTATGTTGACAAAAATGTCTTTAAGTTGGATAATGTTTTGGGTGTGTAGGTCCATGAACTCCATCGGCTATACAACAAACAAAAAGAGTTGACGGCTGAAATGAAAAGGATTGATTTACACCTGGACAACTCGGCATCAAGTCAACTATTCCCCGAAGCCTCATTCGAGAATAACAAGAACAAAAGCATACACTGGCTGAATCCGACTCATGATCAATCCTTTGTTTCATTAGTTGAAAAGAACCAATGTGATATTGATTATGTTCAAGGAAATACAATGTTGTCTAGTAGCAGCTTTGCCCGAGCTGATTGTGACAGCAAGGAGAGCATATTGTTTGAGGCGAAGTGTAAAAGAATTGGTAAAAAGATACTGGATTTGGAACTTCCAGCTTATGAGTACATTGATAGCAACTCGGAGGAATCTCCAGCCAAGGAAATGGATCTTTCCAAGGTACCAAGTGATCATGTTAAAAGCTCTGATGAGAAAGCGAAATGTTTTGTGAATTTGAACGAACCTGTCAAATTGGAGGAAACCGAAAGTGAGGAGACTCAACATTTGGAGATTCCTGTGACAGTAAATTCACAACTTCAAGTTGAAGCACCGGTTGTTGAAAAGAGAAAGACAACAGGGGATCCTGAATTTTCATTTTCATCTTCAAGGAAGGATAATGGTGACCTTCACAAGATCCCTAAAATAGTTCAAGCACTTCCTTGTAGTAAAAGTTCCCTACTGTTGAGGGGCGGTTGTAAGCGAAGAAGCAATCATTATGCTGGAGATAATTCATGCAATCAAATGGATCTCAATTTTTCTCGTCATTCTCCTAGTGATGTTGGAAAAAGGAGCAAGGAACTGGATTTAGACAGCAGTTCTACTCCTGATTCTAAGGATAAGCTGAATGTGACTAATCTAGAGACAACGAGCAGGCCTGATGAGAAATCCTCGGGCTCTAAATTTTTTATTGACCTCAACTTGAGCATTGATGAAGATGAATCTTCATTAACAGAAACAGAGTTGCGTCCTTCTGAGAGCTCTGAAAACAAGGAACAACATCCGTGTAAAGGAGACTCTGATGTTGAAAACGTGAAACCAGAAGAGGATCTCGTGACAATGGCAGCAGAGGCGATAGTGTCCATTGCATCATCTGAAGCACAAAAGGGCGACTCGCTCTACTGGTTTGCCAAAATAGCCTCTTCAGTAGTAGATGACCCCGAGAGTGGATTTGGCCTGGTTTTGAGCTGCAAAAATGAGGACCAATGTGGCGAGATCGACTACTGTTGTGACGCAAATAACATCCAAGTGGCAAGGGCGAGAAGGGGGCGAAGAAGGAGGGCCTCTTTCGAGGGGCGGACCTTGTTAGATTGGGGCAACATTACAAGGCGCCCAAGGGGTCAGCGTTGTTCTGCTAGGCTTATTATGGGCAAAGTGTAGGTGATTTTTTTATTTTGTGGCTTCAGGGTCGAGTTTATGGTGAATGGACCATGGTACTTTTTTTGTACATGGAAAATGTTGCATAGCTGTTTGTTGTTGAGAATGATACAGATAGGCTAGCAATTGAGTTTCTGGGCTTTTGGATTTTGTCTTGTACATGTCTCTTTGAGCAAACTCTACATTGTTTATTCTCTGCTTGCTATTCTGGGCTTTTGGAAAAACTAGCTTAGTAACAGAGCAATGTTGACCAAATAGATAGCAAACTTATGTTGTTAAATATGTTTAAACATATTTGTTCTATTTTGTTCCTTTTCAGTTTTTATATTCAATTCATGCCAAATTTTAATTCTATGGTCTTTACTTTATATAGTAGATCTGATTCTCTAACATTTTCATATGTTTTTATTCTTGAAGAAGAAATATTTGTATATTTCTGTTTGGAGCTAACAGTCAAATTCGAGAATGGCCAGGTGCTGCAGTCACAATTCTGATTTGTTACCTCTTGTTTGGCTCGAAATTCTCCTATGGAATGATATAGTTCATTTATAAAAATTTTTTTGTCTAGTTGCATGATCAGTATAGTTCTTTGAGGTTACAAAATCATGAATCTCCATAATTTTGTAAAGAATTTATCAGCTACAAAACAAATTTTGATATAGACCATATTTAAGGAATACGGATAACTAAGTCTTATTTATTTTTTTTGTAATATATACAAGTATCTTCATTGTGATACATTGTTCAATACTTAGTCACAGTAAAAGCTCCTCGCCCTTTTCAATAAATGTATTTAACGAGGTTCGAATCGTATTCTCCCTTATATACTCAGCATGCGTTGCCAATTGAATTACATCTTATTGATAGATAAGCCTTACATTTTATTGCAATGGGACCAAAAATTTTACATTCAAACTTTTGATTCACAGTGTTATTGGTTTAACCGAGTTAAACAACGGTGTCACCATATACAAGAATAAAACCATGTGAAAGTGAAACATAATTTTAAAGCACCTCAAACTTAAATTTTGTAAAGAAATTTGCTAGTAAAAGGTTTTCTTTTAATTTTGGAAAGCATGCAATGCAAGAGAGATGAACTTAATTGCAAAAAGAATGTGTATCGGATATATCGACTGATAAATTCCTCAGTTTTCGAATTAAAATCGATTTTTTCGACCTTCAAATAAACCGCTTAACCGAACCAACCGGTCCAATTTTAAAAACAATGCTCAGAACTTGGATTGGATCTCGAAAAGAATGGATATATAATGACGACACGCGAAAAAAAAAAATCTTTATTGCACTTTCCTTATTTTATTTTCAATTTTTCATTCACAAATCAATCAATCCTCACAAAAAATTAAAGCTTTCAATCCAGATATCGAATGATAGAGGCGTAATTTCCATCTTCTTCGTCTCCCTCCTCTCTGGTAAGCGGTCCTCTTTTCCTCAGTTTTTCACTTTTAACCTCAATTGGAATGCGGTTGCCGTTTCTTGCCCTCTCTGTTTGTTCCGATCTGCAATGGTCCGGTTTTCCCTTGTTTTGTATTTTACGTTTGAAAGTTTGGCTTGATTCGGGTGTTTGCATCAATGCGTGTTCTGAATTTCATATGATTTTCTGCTCCGGATTATTCGCTGTTGGCGATTTTGGAGCTCTTGTTTCATGTGAGTTTAGACCGGTGATTCATCTTTACCTGCTAGTGTTAGCCAGAGTAACCGATGATACTGGTAAAAGATGGAGTTAGGCTAAATCAGAAGCATGATTCACACATTTTTTGATTAATGCTCAATTGCTCCTTTGTGTTATTGCTTGTTGTTTTGCGGGCACAAGATGAAATGTAGGCTTTTTGTGGTTGTTTTGGTTGTGCTTTGCTTCTTCTTATGGAACTTCTGTGCTATTAGATACCGAGTTTTGTTTGATTTGCAATGTGCTTTTGTTTGGGCTTTTTGGTTTTGTTTGTGTGTAATGTTCAATCACAAATAGTTCCTTAGATTTGAATTCTTAGATAGGCTGCTAGAATGAAGAATATGCTATCAATTTTGGTCCTTTTTCAAGTTTCATTCTTATTATATGGATACGTCTTTTATATTTGGTATTTTGACCATATTTTCGCCTGTGAACTACTGATTGCAGGGGTTTAGTTTAGTTTCATATGTGTATTGGCCTTCAAATTTGAAAATTTTCAACACATCATGTGGGGATTTGCTTCAAAAGCCATCAGTGGAACCCATAAATTGAAGAACGAATGCCCAAAGCCAAGTCAAGCACTTTCAGAGTGCTCAGATGATGAACCTTCATTGAACAACAGCAGAGAAGAAGGATTAGAATGCCCTATATGCTGGGATTCTTTCAATATCGTCGAAAACGTCCCCTATATTCTATGGTGTGGCCACACATTATGCAAGAATTGTGTGCTAGGGCTTCAAAGGGCAGTTGTCAAACTCCCCGGTCTTCCAATCCAGCTTCCTTTTTTCATCACCTGCCCTTGGTGTAGTCTATTGTCCTTCAGATTAGTCTACAAAGGAAACCTTAGGTTCCCTTGCAAGAACTACTTCCTTCTCTGGATGGTTGAAAGCATGAATGGTGACCGGTCAAAGTCATATCTCTCAAACCGAACTGTGGCTGTGGGAAATCAATTTAGCCAAACAAGCAACAGGAGAGCTTCGAACAATCGAACCACAGAACAATCAGCCCCTAATCGAGCTCAAAGGAACCCTAACCCGAACACTAGGTACATCAATGCTGACAGGCTTCAAATGTCTGTTCGTAAGTCATTAGTTTTCTTTGTTCATTTGACTGCTAAGTTTCCGTTGATTGTGGTGTTTCTGGTGGTTGTTTTGTATGCTATACCGGTGAGTGCCGCCATCTTGGCACTCTACATCCTTATTACCATTGTGTTTGCTGTCCCGTCTTTTCTGGTTTTGTACTTTGCCTTGCCTAGTCTCGATTGGTTGGTTAGAGAAATCATTACTTGAAATTAGCCGACTTCCCTGCTCGAAGTTCTCTCATGTGTTCAGCAAAGCTCAGTTGAGGACTTAGCAAGTGTTGAATCAGTTGATTGCTGGTGTTGAGCGAAGGTTAGTACTTTGGTTCAGTGTAAATATAGGTTAGTCTTATCCAGTTATCAGTAATTTAAATTTTGTCATCTTTTGTATTCTGATCAACTTCATTTAATGCATTTAATGTTCCAATTTTGTCTTAGAATCTCTCGTATTTTATGCAATGTTGGTCCTGCTTTTAATTGTTAGTTGGCTTCTCTTTTCATTGTTTGTGTAGTTTGAATTGGAATTTGGAGTTGTGATCTAAAGCTCTAAAATTTTATCCTTTGAAACATAAAACAAAAGCGGAATTTTCTGTATTTTGGTTAAGCAATTCAACTGAAATTGTGTATTAAAATTTCTAGACCACCAGAATGGCCTTAGAAGACTTACAGTGGGATCTGTGGTTATAGTTAGGTGGCACCTCAGCTTCAATAAAATGCTGAGTGCATTGTTGAATGCCCATATTCTCTTTTTGTATCTTTACACATATTCATTGAACAGTAGGCTTATTCCTTTTTCTGTCTCCTTTTTTCTTTGAACAAATATTTATAAATACACCTGTTATAGTTGTTCACCTATTATAGTTGTTCAAAATAACCGACACTCACCCTCACCTTTGAAATGCGCATTGTTATCCTTCAACTTGAAAAATTATACCAATTTTCCTCTTGTGATTTTCAAAATTTGCTTTAGGGATGTATCTTGTCAACGTCTGGATTAGAGAGAGAAGAATGCACGAAAAGATGATATGTGGTGTTTGAGGGTTAAATTGATGCATTATAAAGTTTAATGAAGCCACTTGATGCAATTTCTAAAGGCTTAATCCATTTAGACCCTCTTATAGGTGTCTCTAAACGCCCCTCAATCCCTTGAGTTTACAAAAGTTCTCATGCTCATCTAAATTTGCAAAAAGTATACCAATTCGCCCTCTTAATTCCATATGTTAGCTTCAGGTTAGGAAGAGAAAAATTCTAAAAAATACATCTTTGAAAAGTCAAATCATCTAAAAATTGACGTGTGACATTGATGAGGCAAATTAGTACGATTCTTACAAGTTCATCGTATTTTTATGGAACTTTTAAAAGTTTAGAGACGAAGACCGTATACATTTGAAAGGTGAGGGATACACTAAGCTATTTCGGATTACATCAAGGAAGAATTGATGTACTAGGCATTTTTACGCATTTTTTACTCAACTCGCGACTTTGGCAATTATGTTTGATATATTGATTCGATTCACCCTAAATTGATATGAATCTATAAGGGGAATCTAAGTTCGTTTTTTATCGGTTATGCATCTTATAACTCATGATTTTGATTTTAGTATTCACCTAAAAACTGATTCGTGTCAGTTATGAATCTTATAACTCATGATTTTGATTTTAGTATTCGCTTAAAAACTGATTCAAAGTGATAGGGTGACATGAATTAGTTGAATCAGGAAAAATTAAAACGAAAAGTGCGAAAGTATGGAAAAGAAACCGATGATCGGCTTCATTAGGGAAGAACTTCTTACCATGAACCTCAAAGGAAATCTGTAAACAGTTTTCTGTAAGGGCTCGTTTGGTTCACAGAATATCTATTCCGTGGAATAGAAAAAAATGAATGGAAAATATATGAAGGATGAGTATCCGTTTTCGGACGAAATAGCTATTCCTCAACTCTTCTATATATCATGGAATAACAATTTCTCTATTTTAAAGAGAACCAGTTATTCTATGAAATGTACAAGATTTAGGATTGGTATTCCAACCGACCATGAACACTTACCTTGTCACTTTTCCATTCATTTTATTCTATATTCCATGAAACAACTATTCTATGAACCAAACGGGCCCTAAGTGTTAGGTTTTGCAATCGTGAGCTAGCGTTCCTTTGTTGAATCTACATTTTTGTTCAGAATGTGTTTATAAAAATTAGAAATGCAAATGCACAGCAGAAAACGTATAGATAAATTAATGTGTTTAAAAGCTAGGATTAATGGAAGATATAATTGAATGTGCTCATATTTTCTTTTGCTTTTATAGTTACAAAATAGAATAATTCACCTCGAATCCCTTAAATTTTCATGAACTTCGATAATTCTTTCAACACATCAAACACTTGTTTTTTTTTATGGCACGAGTCTTAAACATGACAGGATTTTTACTTGAATAACATAGAATATCTGCAAACTATATTTTGTTTAAGACTTTGAACTTCATTGAATCGTTACATATATTCTATGCAACGGTACGATAGCTATTCATTTGATCAACATCGTACCTCTAAGTTATTCTCGCATGCAACACACTAACTATAAGATACTACATTTACTCAAGAAAAGAAGTTTGAATTTGAGGCTAATATCGTCAAAACAAAAATGTATCATATACCAAAAACACAAACCCAGTATGTAAAATACATACACTTAACTTTCGACGATAAATGATGTCGCAACTTATAAGACAAAAATTAGTGATTGGTAGTTCCTTGATTCATTTGCTGTAGATACACTTGTGCCATCTTGTTATACATCTCCATATTCATTGACTGTTCTAAAACAGAAAGCAAATTAAGTATTTGATTGTCGCTTCAGTTAGTTTGAAATTGCTTTTGTAGGCTGTTGTTTTAAAAACTTCATTTTAATGTTTTTCTTATAAGAGCATTTTTAACCGCGTTTAATTTACTAGTCTTCTTGACATATAAACATCAATATACATTAAAAATCATTCTCTTATAGATCTTCTAGCACCTTCTTCTATATTATGTGCCACATAAAATGAAAATTCTATCATTAGTTTAATAATATTTTTAATGATAAAAGAGATTATTTAATTAATTATCTGTCTTTTTTATATTTTATTTTGAAAAAATTGCAATCCAAAATCGAATAGACAATCTATTACCAATTGGATTTCAATTAAGCGTTACATCCATTAATTTGAATGAGAATGATCAGAGATCGAACCCTATCTCCTTTAAAAATCATACTTACTGACTTACCAACTTTTTAAACTATTTGTCTATCTGTGAAATTATTTTCAAGTCATCAATGGAGGAATGAAACAAAAAGGGAGGAGGAAGAAACGGCGTCGTAGAGTTGCCCATACGAGACAAAAGAGCCAACTGGAGTTGGTATTGTTGCATCATGAACCTGGCATTATTACAGTTACTCATTAACTGAACTTGTGCCTGCAGTTGCTTTAAGTACTCTATCACTTCATCCAACATTGATGCTTTGCATTTTCATTCAATTATTTTTATATGCAATTTCAATACAATTAATTGTATGCAATGAAAAATATACTATATGATTGTGCTGACCTTACTTGCATTTGGCACCAGCCTCTGTAACGCTTTCATTTTGTGATTTATTCTTTCTCTTCGTCTCTGTTGCATTAAACACATACAACCATTTCTGTTAATTACAATTAATTGCTTGATTAAATTCTTGATGTGAAAATAGTTACCCGCTCTGACTGGTTGTGAACAGCAGCAGCTCGACTTCTTCTGCTCGATCCTGACCTCACTGTTTCTGTTTTCGTCTCTCCGACCTCATTTTCCTTTTCCTGCATTTGCTTTTCCAATTTTTATTCATTCTTTAACATTAAGCATGAAAAAAAGATCGGATAACTCCTAACTCCAATAATATGGATCTCTTATATTGCTTATGCAAATTTGAGGAGCAAACTCAAATAAACATGGAATTAATTAGCCATACAACATAATGCAAATTTAAGCCTTATAGAGGCATACAAAAGCAGTGACGAATCCAGAGTTTTTATTTTATGGGATCCATATATATAACAAATAAAATATGTTGAGTTTAAACAAATAAAATGTGAAAATAATAAAATAAATATGAGTAAAATCATAAAGTTAATGTTGAGTTTCATTTTTTTAAAATCGAATAATTTATTTTTTCAAAATAAGGAAAAACCTTGTTGTACTGTAAAAAAAGGGGTAATAAATTGGATAACAAAGGAAGTGCAAATCAGTTTTAGGAGAAGTCAAAACTGTTATGGCAAAACAAACTATTTTTTATGCTACAAAATAAGACTTTAATGCACTCCAATGAACCTATGGGATCCATACCAATTCCTTTGTGGGGTCCAATTGCAATTCATGAGCAATATTGCTTATACCTCTTCAAAATCCATGGGTTCCATAGACCCCATTCAAATGTAAACGGATCCGCCTTTGTACAAAAGTTAACAATAAATATCAACTAATGGCATTGGCGAAACACACGACTCCACTAATTAACCAATAAATAAACAATCCGGTTCATTATAAGAAATAAATTTAATCACTATTTTCACTATGACATGACATTATGTACATATTTTAGGCATAATTCAACAACTATCTAAGTTTTGTTTCATGAATGGCAAAGCCATGATTCGGGGTTCCGGGATTAAGACTTATACGTGAAAATAAAACCGATTTCAACTTCATACATAAAATCAACACCAACATATTACAATCCCTAAATTAATTCAAAACTTAAAATGTAAAACATAAAGATAAGGTAATCTTGATTCGAGAGGAAAATTGATGATTCTTGAATTTTGCTTTAAAAATGGAGATTGAAAAGTTAGGGAATAGAATTTTAGAAGATAAATTGAAAAAAAAAGTAATTGGGTAAAAATTGAAGACGAAACCGAGTTCCCTGTAACCAATTAAGTGTTTAACGCTTAGCACAACCAAAAGCGACGTCATGTTGGTTGAACCCGTTTAAACCGGCCCATCCAGAATGGCGAAGCCAATTTATAATTCGACTTGGTCTCCATGCTAGGGTAGTGGGGCACTCTCCCACTTACCCTGACAACGAATTATCTCTCCAGGGGAGATTTCGGTGGTTCGATGGTGTCCCACCATGCTGAAACGTAGCTCCGCCCTATCTCTACTTTATTGTTTTTTTTTTACCTAGGTTAAATGCATTATTTGATCCATTACTCGTTTCATCTTGCCTGCACCTAAACTTCATGAAAGTCTTAATTCCTTTGTCAACCTGTAAAAAAGAACCACTTTATTCTAACGCCACATATCAGCATCATCTGGTAAAAGAGATTTGAAATGCTAGAACAAACTACTTTTTTCAATGTTAGTTGAAGAGTTAATCAAGACCTTTTGAGAGTTTGTAAAACTAGCTAGACAAAGTATACAATTGAAACGATTATGTAAAAGGAAATCGATTACTTACGGATCCACCGAGAGAAGCAGAATCCTCACACGAAAACATTTTATTAAAACTAGGGGTGGAATCCAAAGAATTAGCCCAACACGTCGTCCTATCGTTACTCTCCATGCAATTGTTCCCTTTCACACTCAACGTCTCACTACCGCCGCCGCATCTTTCTTCACCTCCACCTCGCCGGCGGCCAGACTCTCTGCCCATTTCTCGCCGGAAAAATTCTTCCACGTCGCTTGTTGCACAATTGACTCCAGCGTCTCACCGGTCCGGCCCTCCCAAATCTCCGGCGGCGGCGGCCTTATCTCCGGCTGCCCATTCTGCCACGTCAGCTCTGCTATGTCGTAGTTTGACCTGCCAAATTTGAACTCTCCCATTTCATATTCAAATAATAGTTAATAACATCAAATAGTTGAATTATAAATACTCTTTGTAATGATTGGTTTATTGGGTTGAGAATATTGTTGGATGAGGAGGAGAGTTATCCATTAACTGTTTATGAACTGAATCTGTCGTTGAAAAGGAGAAAGAATAAGCTGTAAAAGGAAGAAGAGATAGTGCTTACATTGGAATCAAATGGGATTGTTTTTGTGGTGGAGAAAGATTTCCACGTGATGATAAAATCTTTCTCTCTTGTTGTTGTCTTTGATGGCCTGGATTCTACTATGCACACTCTCTCTTATATAATCATGGTGATGGTTTTAAGATAAACCTATTTAAAGCTGTCGGAATCAGTCAAAATTTTGATTGTTTTGGCAGTCCCACGTTTGATTGTTACAAAGTTCATAAAAGGCCAAATGCATTATTAAGTGTCAAACTTGTTTATCTTATTATTGTCTTGAGCTTTTAAAAAATGTTCGTTTGCCTCTCTCAACTTAAAAAATTATATCAATTTCCCTCTTTGACTTACAAAAATGCGTCAGTTTGCGTCTTAATAGGATAGTTGTCAAAATATTGAATGAAGGGAAAAAATTGTCGAATTTGAAAAGTCAAA
>CAOJBJ013332729.1:0-19414 GCA_948291685.1 Euphorbia celastroides | reverse complement strand
CTTAGCTTTTATGCTAAGTTTTATATAAACTGCAGCCTTACGCCGTCTCAAAATATTATTACCTTATCCTTTATGCTAAGTTTTATATAAACTGCAGCCTTACGCCGCCTCAAAATATACCTTAGCCTTTATACTAAGTTTTATATAAACTACAGCTTTACGCCTCCTCAAAATATACCTTAGCCTTTATGCTAAGGTTTATATAAACTGCAGCCTTACGCCGCCTCAAAATATACCTTAGCCTTTATGCTAAGTTTTATATAAACTGCAGCCTTACGCCTCCTCAAAATATAACTTAGCCTTTATGCTAAGTTTTATATAAACTGCAACCTTACACCGCCTCAAAATATACCTTAGCCTTTATGCTAAGGTTTATATAAACCGCAGCCTTACGCCGCCTCAAAATGTAATTTTGACCCTTCGCCATTTGAAAACACATAGCCTTGCGCTATCTTTGAGTCGGTCCCCTATACTATCAAGGACTTGTTCCTCGGCATGATGTCTGACTTTTGAGGCGGTCTTCGTTTGTATAACCTCAAGGAAATGCTAAACCAAAGATTTAACTTCTTAGTAGTAATCTGTTACTTCCAATCATCCATCTCTCCTGCAATCGATCTGACTGATATTGGAATAAAGCATCAATTTGAAGGACCTGTACCACCCCATATATAATCTGTGAATTTTGGCTCTTCACCGGATGTCGAGCCGGTGCCGCTAAGAACAAGGGAATCCATTGCACTCCGTTGTAGCCTTTTGATGTCAGAATCTAAGGTTTTCCCTTCGCATGCGAAGGCTTTGGAAACACATGGATATAGTGTATTGTTTTATTTGGTGCTCCGACCCGGCTTGTTTCAGTCCTTTCAAGACTGAGAATAAATACTTCTCCCCAGCTGCACTTTGCTAGTCCATCATAATGCCAAGCTACATGACCTGAATTGATGAGGAACCATGGAAGTATTCGATACTCCATTTACACATAGGATTTGAGTCTCCACTTTAGAGCCGTTTCACAAATGCCACAATTTAAAATTCAAGATGCCTGTTTTGGCGCCATCTGAAAGTGTATCGGAACATAGCCTTTAGCTATCACTGAAGATGATCTTTGAATAATCTACTGCCCCGCCTGAATATTTCCTTAGTTCTTTTAAGGGCATTAATAATTCTGCCTTGATTAACCTGGCTAATAGGACATAGTCAAGCAGATACTGTAATTTCTTAAAAAAAATTGAAACAAATCAATTGAAACATTTATCTCTAGTTTGCTTGCTTGAGCTGATTTGAAGTGGCATTTGTCATCACTGTCTGCCTCAAATGAATGATTCATGAATTTGAACTATATAATAAATACTGGCCTAAAATGAATTTGGCATGTGCAATGCTCCGGTTTCAGCAGGTTTGAAGCTTTTTACTCGAGAGCTCAATCTTCCTCGACCGCTTTCTGGAACAGAAATCGTTGATTGTTCGTTTTGTCCAATCGATGCATATGTCCCTTCAGGTGGAATCAAATGCCCAGAAGGGGAATTGGAGACTTTAGGGATCGAGGGTTCCAATTGATTATATAATTTTCCTTTTATCCTCCTTTAGATGTGGAAAAGCTTGTTCACAGCTTGTTTAAAATAAAGCTTGGATCCAACATGAACCCAGAATTCGCCTCTTAGTTAGGCGACGAAGATTTAAAAAGTCCAATCTCTATCAGAAAGCTTCAGATCTATCCTGAGCTATGTTCGTCCCGTGGAAAACAATTTTATGTCGGAGCTAATTAATGTTTTCCACGCTCACCGCACCAATTGATGATTTTGTAAATAAAATCTCTTCGACCACCGTAGCTTTGAACTCCGACCGTTGCCTTCCACCTACAAACACAAGGGTTAGGACCGGAGGGTGCCCTTTGGGGTACTCCGACCGCCTGTATTGAGTCAATTTTTGCTGATAATACTATCACCTTGTAAACAAATTAACTCCCAATTATACTGTAAAAAACAAAGGTTCGCACATCAATATCCTCTAAAGTTGTTAAAAATGTATATTGCTCTAATTAACTATAAAAGAGTCGACTCAGTTCTCTTATTTTTTTAAAAAAATATATGTCCTTGTGACGTGTGGTATTTGAGAACAAAAGTGTTTTTTCAAAAACCGAGGAAATTAAGTGTACCCTTTTAAAGTTTAAAAGACAATAAACAATTTGTAACAAGTTCACAGAACTTGTGATTCATTATATGATAAATTGTCATGCATATTATAACATTAGACATTTTAGGACAACTTCAAAATCAAAAGTGTCACATAATTATATTTCTAAACTTAGAATTTCAAGAATTTCAGTGTATGGAATAGTTCTTCACGAATTACAATAAAAATAAATAAAATAATATGAAATTTGATATAATTTTGATATTCAATAAATAGTTATTTCTATTAGAGCTATCATTGAATCAAGCAGAAGCTGCACAATATATTCCGTATATTGTACCGTATTATATCTTTTCCTATTATTATTAAAAAATGCGGGAAGTTAGTTACATACTTTACATCTTATCATTGAGCTTTTTCTTTGTATATAAACACATCACTTCATTCAATAAGATTAGATTTTTCTCTTAAATTACTCTGCTTCGTTTTCCAGTCGTAAGATGGTATCAGAGTCATGCACAAGTATTGGAACAACCTCATGATGAGCCCACGATGGGACACCCATTGATATTTCCCGCTCCAAAATGTTTGGGCATGTGGAGGGTGTTTTGGATATCCCACGTTGTATGGCTTGGAGTGTGAATACTCTTTATATTAATGAAATTATCTTAACCCCTTAAGGTACCTTTTGTAGTTATATATGGGTTTTTAAGATGGTATCAGAGCCATGACTGGCAAAAGAAAAATGAGGCAAGCTGCGAATCAAAAAAATCAGTCGAATTCCATGAATCAATTTGAAGCTCTCAACAATGAATCAACACAAGCAACTATATTTAGAGCGACTAATCGATAATCCAGGTGAAATTTTAATCCTGAATCTCTTAACAAATAACAATTACTTGACCTAAAAACATGCAATGATAAGAAAATTAACCGTGAAGAAGAAACTGAAATATGTGGAAGATGATAATCCTCCTCCATTGAAAGGAACACTAGAATATAAGATCTGGAAAGATAACAATTGTTTAGTAACAACCTGGATCTTGAACTCCATTCACAGAGATTATGCAAAATAGTTCACTTTCACAACCTCTGCACGATCTTTATGGATAGATGTAGAGCAACGCTATGGTTATAACAATGCTCCTATGATCTTCATGCTTAAAAGGCAATTGCATAGAACTTTGCTTATTATGGCTCTTTGAAGCCATTATCGGTCAGTTTGTGCTTATTATGGCTCTTTGAAGCCATTATGGGATGAAGTATAGAATCACATTGTAAAGTTTAACCTCTTAGATTGTTTCGTCGAAAACTTTGCAATCGAAATTCTTTCCCAAATCAATCTTTCCGAGAGGCAAGTTTAGAAGGTTGGCTTGTGCCAAGAAGTGGGAAGCCAATGCGTTTGTAGCGAAATTGACAATTCTACTACACCAACAAATCTTGGCATTAAATTCCGGTTCATCTAGAAATTTTTAATGTCATTCACCATTTTAGCACATATAGGTTTTGGCGTTTGCTTCATTAAGTTATCCCAGCAAAAACCATTCCAATTATCAGTTAGAGAAAATGATTGGTTGGTGCCTTTTCACATATGCTAACTTGTAAGCATTCAGAAGACCGGTGCATTCATGGTACTCTATGTCAGCCAAATTTGCCTTTCCTCCTCTCACCAATAAGGTCAGACCTCCAACCTTCTTTGGAACATTCCCCACATAATCCCTAAATATGATAGCATAAGAGGCATATTTGATACATGTGAGCATCGGATTTTCATCCGAAGCCGATGATGAACCAATACTGTGTATTGACACCTCTAAAAACACCTTACACAAGGTTGGAAGGTAGTTCAAAGGTTTAATCGTGTGAATCCAAAAAGTGTCGTAATTTCCTCGAACCGAACACGGATCAGAATGAAATTTTTTCACTACCAAAAATCCATCCTTTATCACCAAAAATCCACCATTTATCCTAAAAATACCCACTTTTAGATTAGAATTGAATTTAGGTTAGTTTTGAGTCGATTCAGGGGGCAAATTAGGTCAAAATCGGGTAGCATTGGTCACGTGTGTCACATGAAAAGCGTGGTGGCGGCGCGTTTCGACTGATACATGGGGTAGCGGTGTGTGTCGACCGACACACGCGGCCAACGATGCGCACGTCGCTTGTTTCCCACTTCGGGAAGGACTGTTGAGCCCCAATTTGACTCGAATTCAAACTGTTTACATCCTTATTTGTTAACTCCGAGTTAACCCCTATAAATACCCCTCTTTAGCTCTGATTTCATCATCAATTAACATTAAAAAAAAGCATAGAATTGAGCTGCATTCAAAGCTCTTTAGATTTAACACCCTTTCTTCTCTTTTTTAATCCCTAGGATTTTCTCTCGAATTCCGTCACAAGGAGTGAACCTAGTTCGGTTCTAGACACCAAATACAACCTTTTTTCACACCCTCAAGCACTCCTATTCGTGATCTTTAGAGGTTCAGGTCGAGATTCGAGGCGTTTGAAGAAAGATTTGGTCAAGCGTCATAAAGCTCATTCAACGAAAAGCAAGTATCGAGGTAATCTGAGGCTTATTTTAAAATATGATTCTACCATGTTGTTATATTTTCTTATTAATATGTTATAAATGAAATAACATGATCCGAACTTGAGTTATTTGCATGCAATCATGATTTTAGGATTAAAACTAGTCAACACATGAAGTGAAATTCTATGTCATGAAACTGCCGAATCTGTTTGCTCTGATTTCTATGCCTTGTTTTTTTTTAAATGCTTCTGGAATTAATTTTAAGTTAAACTAGACTCTCTGAACTTTAAATCGATATAAATCTCATATTTTTCTGATTTTAAAATGAATGTATTATGAATTCTAAGCCGACAATACATGGAAATTTTCCACCAAATTGATTGACCTAGGGTTCAAAATGTCTTCGAGTGATTATTGCTTATTCATCAAACGAGATTTGGATATAGGCACATCTACTTATCTTGTGATTTATGTAGATAACATTCTAATCTCTAGTCCTAATGAGCTGACAATAACAGTACTTAAAGATTACTTGCATAGTCTCTTCACAATCAAAGATCTTGCTCTAGTAAAATATTTTATGGGCATAGAGATTGCACGGTCAAATGTAGGTTTAATCCTTTCACAACAGAAATACATTACAAATATGCATAAGGATGCGGGAGTTCAAAATTCTAACCTTCTAGTCATTTACCGTTGGGACTTGACTTAACAACAAAATAAGAGCTATTTGAAGATCCAAAGTTATACAGAAGAATTGTGGGAAAGCTGTTGTACTTGAATTTCACAAGACCTGACTTAGCTTATGCCACACAACAGATTAGTCAGTTTATGCAACACCCAACAAAGCAATAGTTTCGTGCAACAATGCATGTATTAAGATACCTTAATGGGACAAAGAATTATGGTTTGTATTACAAAAAACAAGATGAAAGGGAGTTGCAGATGAAACCATTTTGTGATGTAGATTGGGGAGCTTGCAAATCAACTCGAAGATCATTAACAAGCTATTGTGTTTTCACGGATCAGCTTTAATGTGGTAAGTAGGTCTTCAGCAGAGGCCAAGTATTGCAGCATGGCACAAGCAGGATGTGAACTTAAATGGATAAGTTACCTGCTTGAGGAGTTTAATATTATAATTCCATTGTACAACGATAGTTCAACTGCAATTGCCTAGTCCATCATGAAAAGGTTAAGCATGTTGAGATTGACATTCATACTATCAGAGAACAAGTTGTTGTTGGCTTTATTTACATCTCTCATGTTTACTCTAAAGCACAGATTGCAGATATACTTACAAAGTCATTAAACCACTTAGCTATGTTACCTAGCTTGATTGCTACGAACATGGTTTCTGTGCTTCATCTTGAGGGAGTTCAAACCATACCTTATTTTTCATAAGCCCAACTAAGTTGATCTAAGCCTATATACATCAAATGAATCCAACATAAATAGACTGATAAATAATCTTAATAATTTGAAATAACAACAATAATAATAAAAGTCATAAGCTGATACATATAGATCCTGGAAAAACCTTCAAATGCCTAAAATCTTTCTCGGTTTTATGTTTCTACTTCATGTGTTAATTAGAATTTTTTGAATTTAAGGTATCACTTCAAGCTTATTTGATTTCTTACTTTTTATTTTTATTGTATCACCGCTCAACTCTTATAAATAACCGAAAAAACAGTAGTAATTTTTGAAGAATAATTTCTGGCAGATTTTGATGGTAATTAGTGATCGACACATGGAGGTCTGACTTAAGCAAGGTTTTTATTATTTACATTATCTCCTGCCTTGTAAATATTATTGTATAATTATATAAAAAGTCAACAGAAATCATAAGGTCAATCAATTTGCCTTAAAGCTGTATAGATATACTCGATACGTATAATTCCACCGAATTAAAAAAATAAAGACCTCGCTTCATTTGAACTCTCTAAAAAACATTTTTTAGAGCAGAAAATTTTTCTTGCCTCTTCAATTTATTCTTCATTATCTTTTACTCCTTTAAATTTATCTATAATTTATCTTTATGCTTAGAAATTTTACATATCATTTTGTAGTTAGATCGAAAAAAAAAATATTTTTAAAAAGTGAATTCAATTAAAAACTGACACATAGTGTTTATGAGATAAATTAGTGTGTTCTTGTAAAATGAAGATAGAAACTCGTGCATTTTTATAAATTTAAGAGTACGAGAGAAATTTTTAATCTTTTTAAAAATAAGAAACCATTAAAAATAAGATTAAGAAATCCCGGTATATTTAACCATAAGTAAATAAACATATATATTCCTCCTACATTTTTCAAGAATACGGGGTAATCAACCTCTATCATGAATTCTACTGTACAAAAGTTACTGTAAATTAACGTAGAGTAAAACATGACGAATTAATCCATGCAGAACTATATCATAAAAAATTAAATACATATATGCTTCATTGTACTTTGCACAGTCAATTTATTTTATTGGACCTCTAAATTTTAAAAAAGTTCCGTTTACCATCTCAAACTTGTACAGTGCCCCAGGTTTACCTCATTCAATTTCAAAAGATGCACTTTATTTTTTACACGTGTTATGTCAATTTTTAATTAAGTTAATATTTAAAAAGATATTTTTTTAACCAACCAGAAATTGATATGAAATGTTTAGATGATAATTTGATAATATTTTAAAATTAGAAAAGCATAAAATGAATTTTAAAAAAATTAAAAAGAGAATAAATATTCGTCCCAAATTTAACAATATCACTTGTTTTCACATATTGACAAAAGTGAGAGGGAAAATTTCAAAAACCTCCCTTGAAGTTTCACTTTTTTCGAAAACACCTCCCCCGCCCGAGGTTTCTCACCGTTATCAAAACAAGGATTCACCATTCATTAACTGTTAAGTAATGACGTGACACAGGGACATTTTAGTCCAATCCACATTTTTCTACCCATTTACCCATCCTTCAAAACCCTAATCCAAATACCTGACCCACTTGAAACCCTAACCCTTCCCCTTAGCCGCCAGTGTCGGAAAATCGAGATTCCAGCAACGCCACCAAAAATTCCGGCGAAAATCCCCGATTTCAACCTCGTTCCCCTCCTTCTCTATCTCCCCTCTTTCTCTCTCTTCCCTTCTCTCTGTTTGGCCGGAAACAGCCGGCGAAACAGTCACCGTCACTCAAAACCGATGAAAGCAGCCCATAAAATCGACAATCGGAAAACCCAAAACCTAAAAGCCAACAGATCAGGTCATTGATTGGAATAGCGTGACAATTTCAGATCTGGTCATTGATCGGAAAAGCGCGACGACATCATATCTCAGGGATGAGTTCGAGTCAAAATCGAACGGCGAAGACGTCGGGTTTCAGATCGTATCCTAACCCTGATCTCAGATCTCAGATTGAATCTCAGATCAGGAGGAGGAGCAGTTTTCGGCGAAATTTGGCGATTTTGGGGAGGGTTTTGGCTGGTGGCTGCGAGACTCGGCGTTATCGTCGGAATTTTTTACGCCGTCGCCGGAATCACGATTTTTCAGCGACGGCGCTGCTGGGGAAGTCGGTTAGGGTTTCAAGTGGGTTGGTATTTGGATTAGGCTTTTAAAGGATGGGTAAATGGATAAAAAAAATTAGATTGGACTAAAATGTTCCTGTGTCACATCATCACTTAACAGCTAATGGATGACGAATCCTTATTTTGATAACGGACTAAAACATCGGGGGTTTTTTATCTGTTTTAAACCCTCAAGGGTGTTTTCGAAAAAACGTGAAACCTCAAGGGGTTTTTAAAGTTTTCCCAAAGTGAAATCCAACTAATTAGGTAGTCATTTTGCACAGTTCAGCAAAACTTGGTTAGATTGGATAATTAACTCAAAAGAAGTGGACATTTTCAAAAAGTCGTCGCTTCGAGATTCAAACGCTTAGCCTTGTCCTCTATAATTATTAAAAAACAACCGTCAACCATTTCAAAGTTTTGCCGGGACGTTTCTATAATATTTTGGCTGGTTGTAAGTAATCTGGTGGAGCTGGTCAGTAGTGAGGGACAAACTCTTTTCGTTTTCTAAAGAAATTTGAATCTTTTTTATTTACGTAGAAATTAACTTTTGTCTAATTATGTAATTAACTAATTAAGCCGTTATAACTGACCATTATTTGTTCATGACGAAAATCAGAATAGAAACGTACACAAAATGTAATTTGTTTGAGTCTGGAAATGAAGGTCACCAATCCACGATACGTCGAGATTTGGTTATTTTCTACGAAATCTATGGAATCACTGAAGAAACAATCGAAATCTAGGTTATCAGCCGGTATAGAGATTTGTCATTTAGGAACAAAAGTGGAGAAATATGAAAATGGTTCTTCATTCATTTTCATTCCTAAGTTTTAGATATGCACAAGAATCGAAAATTGTGAATAATCACAATTATCGTAACTAAACACTTGATTATAATAATTAAGTTCTTAAAATTCTATGAATTTTCAATTTAGTCTAAATAGTTATATTGGATTGGATTCTTTGAACCAATAGACTCGATCATAAGTTGATCGGTGATTTTCATCGGTTTATATTATATATTTATAGCCAAGAATATAATCTATAGATGACGATTTCCAACCATCATGGTGGACACTGGTTTGAGATAGGGTTCTTTCTGGTTTGAGGGTTCTTTCGAATGTGAGAAAATTTCCTCTCGACGAGGCAAAGTAAACTGTGATTTTGAGGCATGCATATTTTGAAACCTAATTTTATCCTTTTTATGAATTGTTCTTTGAGTTTGGAAATATTTTTCTACGGTCAGGTTTCTGAAAATCATTAAAAATACCAATTTTTTGAGTTTGGAAGACTCAAGGCCTAAATGTCAGTTTTAAGATGTGAAATCCGCAATATAATTACCTTGGCCCGCAAATTCGTGTACGAATAATCACTAAGCAAGAAGTCATACTCAAATTTTGATATGGCTTGTAATGGTACGGTGGAAGTATATGAACACCTTATATCTCTACACATGGTATGATATTATCCACTTTGTACTTAACTCTACATAGTTTTACTTTTACACTTTAACCTCAAAATGCCTCATATAAATGGAGATTTAGTCCATGCTTAGAAGCCATAACATCTCCTCCTCATTTCTCATGTATGATATTCTTTTGTCAAGCATTCCACCGTTCAAACACATATCCATCAAACTTCCCCTCAACCGATCAACCATCCATATAAAACACATCTTGTTTTACTCTAATCATGTGATGGAGGATGTGTATAGCCCAAATGATTTCACTAATATCCGGTGATCAAAGTGGCTTCAACTTTCCAACAAATTTACCCACATCACAACTAAGTCCAAAGTATGGCTTTGATACCATTTGTTGTGCCATTGACGGAGCACATAGACACCACCTATTCTCACAATTGTTCACTTTGTGCCTAAACTTCATGGTGTTACTTTTGGACTTTTACCTTAAAAAGTGTCAAACTAACGGGTACATTGTCAATAATTATGAACCACTCCAACCCCATTTTTGTTTCCCACATATGACATTTGTTCGTATCACAACATTTTTCTCCTTGAACAAAGAACCACCGAGAATCCACTCGACCAATCAACCATTCTGGCTTACGCATCTCCATGCACTAATCAATATTGGATATGCTCTTATGTGATGGAAGAATGTCTTACATAGAGTACCGGTAGAGTGCATGTATATTGATAATTAAAGTGAGGGAAACACCTTTGATTTACTTTCTAAGGGATTACCCCACATGGTCAACGTCAAAATATAGCACCGATCTTATTTGTGATAGAAACACATGAACACCCTATATCTCACACATATAATATAATATTGTCCACTATCAGTTTAAGTCCTTTTAACCCAAAAGGTCTTATGTTAATGTGGATATGGTCCATATATGTAAGCTATAGAATCAAACCGAACCGAACAGAATTAGTTCAACCAATTTACCTATATGCATTATAAGTTTTATCAAATCGAACAAAAATTATAATAGAATCTGAATCAAACATAGCTATTGCAGTAGATTTTTATAACGAAAATTCGATATTCCGTAAAATCATAATCAAATTCGGTGATTTGATTGAAGCAATTCGGTTCGATTTGATACGGTTAAACCGAATTTGCCATTAAAAGAGAAGACACATAGTTAAATCATATTTCCGGCTGGAATTAAGGCTCAACTAATTCCAAGTATGCCCTCGTAGAAATTTAACTATGTTGGTGGTATATGTTATTTAATTACGTAAATATAATCATATACAAGGTCAACCTAAATGATTGGTCAATCATACGTATTAATAATTTTCTGTCAAGGAAATACGCTAGCTACTTCAAGCTGTATAAATAGACTTGATGCGTATCTCAACCTTTTTCAGTAAACAAAGAATATAATATCCAGCTCTAATCAACTCTACTTTGAGTTGAACTACGCCAAATTTGTTGAAATATTAAAGTTGAGTGAAATATGAGGAAATGATGCAATCCAAAACCACATGATAACAAAATAATCAACATATGTTCCACACATACTGTAAAATGAAATCCAACAGTAATACTTAAATAATGAATTTTCTATTATACAGCTCAACAAAACTTAATTGGAAAGGCTTGGAACTCAGATTGTCAAATTAACATAAAGCAAGTAGACATTTCAAAAAGTCCTTGGCTTCGAGATTCACAAGCCCAGTCTTCTTGTCCATTATATAATTTCAAAACAACCGTCAACCATATCAATTTTCATCCCAATATTTTTATATTAGTTAGTTGGTTGTTTATATTGGTGACTTTTATTAAAAAAAAAATTTGCTTCATATGGATTATATTAAATTGAAAGAAAAATCTCCAACTCATCCCGGATATAGTTCGAACTTGGACCCTCTAGAGTCCACATGTTTGTGTGTTTTGTGCTTAAAAGAATCAACTCTTTTTACAAATTAAGAAATCAGGGTTATAATTTATTTTTGAAGTTCATTTTTATATATATGGCCCAATACATGAAATAACTTCTTTTATATATTGATTTAAATATTGTATTGAAACTCAATAAACAAATGAAACGGTGTAACCTTTGACATCTGAGTTTAAATGTCTGATATCATATCACATAGACATGTAATTTGAAAGTTTGGATTTAGGTGAGACCCAATATAGTATGCACAACCTGCCATGATAGGAGGTATGCTTGAACAATTTATTTAAAAAAATTCATAAAACTAAGTTCATATATGTGATTGAAAAGTACGAACAACATACTACTCGTAAAACTTTTAATTTATTTTTGCATTTCACTAACAGTATGAATTACAACTGCCAAAGGGACCAAATTACACCTTAACACAAGAAAAGGAAAAATAGAAATAGCTATAATGACAATGGTTGAAAGCTATATGAATGAAGCCTAGATAATTAATGGGAAAGGTATTATAAATAATTAAGCAGTTCTCCCACAATTTATTACACGAATATAGTAACACGAAAAAAAGAGTTTAAATAATTTATTTGACCCAATTAACTTCGTTAATTAGTAGCAGTGCAAATGGTACGAATCTCTCCTTGAGAACCAGTAAGAGGGTCAAGATTACTCATCTTAACCATAGCAGCCGCAAAATCCGAACTAAACGAAGAACCGTCGCTACTGTATTCATTAACAATACTGTCAGTTGCTCCGCCGCTAAAAAGCACCTGATCCGATTGCAAAAGTCCTCTCTGCGCAACCAGATTGCTGAAATAGTTGTTATCGAAAGTATTCGGGGTCACCAAATCAAGTGGTGCCAAATTTGAATTGCCACCACTTTGCGGGCAATTGGCTTGCCTTGTGGTAGCAAAGGTTGGATCGATGTCACTTCCATTCCCGTAAATTCTACCTCGGAACGTTCCACATTGAGCTTGCCCGATTGTGTGTGCTCCTGTATAGAATTGAATTTTGAAATATCAGTCGAGAAGAATACTTTATTGTTATTAAAAAACGTTACGTATATATATGTACTAGACAAGTACCTGAAAGGGCAACCAAATCTCTCTGATTTAAATTTTTTCTGGCAAACAAAGCAGTAAGAGTGGCAAGGTTATCGTTAAAGCCCGGGAGGTCACTATTAGCTAGAGCTAAGCTTGCAGTTGTTGAGTCTCTCCTTCCAAGATTAACGGTCCATGACGGTCCTCCAACCTAATAATTATTTTATTGCAAAATTTTCAATATGAGTGAAAAATCGATACTATTAAATAGAGAAATGTATATAAAATACTTACAGCAACAGAAGCATCACGAGCTGCAACAGCGAGAATGTCAGCACAAGAAACAATTCCAGGACAAGTACTCTCGACTTGAGCCTTTGCAGCATCGATCACTTCAAACCCTCGAATAGAATTTGCATTGTTGCGTGCATTTCTTTCATTACCCTCCAGCAAAACCGACCCATCGCAACCCTACAAAACCAAAGTTTTAAATTATTTCCTTAGTTTCATATCTTACCATGTCGTGGTATTTTTTTTTTTTTGGTGATTATAACACAGTCAAATGTGTTATGTCAATGTTTTCTAGAAGTTACCTGGACAAAGCAATCGTGGAAATGAAGGCGAATGAGGGAAGCAGCCATTCTTTGCTGATCGTCAACAGCTGCAGTAACGGCGGAGTTGATGAGAGTCAATGCGTTAGGACATGTACTATCATAGAAATTCGAAGACAATTGTGCTTCACATGACAAAACCATCAATGTGATTGTCGAAACCACAGAAATTAAAGTTGATATATGAGAAGCCATTTATATTATTTAACGTGAGATTGTTTTTAGTTGCACAGAAGAGATCTGAAATAGAATGAGAGAAATGTTTTTGAATGCAGAAGAAGAACAAGGCTAAGTTGTATTTATAGTGAGGGGTTGTGTATATAAAGTCGTAGGGCAATAAATACATGATTGATGTTAAAGGCATTCAAAAGTCAGATTTAATGAAACTTCAACGTGGCTGTGGTTATTGGAATTAATCAAACAATCAAAAGTAATGTAAAAACTCGTTTGCATGGAATCTTTCTGGAATGTCACTTTCACATGCTTCTACTGCTCTACGTTAAAAACCAAATTCCACAGCTATTGATTATATTTTTACTTATAGTAAACAAAGTGAAATCTTAATTTTATTGCCACGTGCGAATCATTCTAACGAGTGGGGTTCAATAATAGTTTGTCATTATTTTTAAGATTATGATTCTTTAAAGTTGGTTTCTCAACTTCATAATAAATATTGTCTCTTATCTCTCCCAAAAATCACTAAAGACAAAAACTACACAGTTTAATTAAGGTCTTCCATTACTAATTAAAGGCGCTTGAGATGGTTCCAAGAATCATTTTCCATATTTTAACCATCTTCCGCGGATATTTTGTTTAGCTTTGGCCGAAACCTTCTACAATATGTTTAAAATATCATTATATAGATGGAGTTTTTTTTTTTATGAAAAACATAGATTGAGTTATTGGAATTTAAACATGTGGTTTTTAAGACGTTGATATCATACATGTGATCGAATCATTTTTTTACTGGGTCAGACAATTTATGTCCCGCTATAGTTCAAGATTTGAAACTGCCATATCTCTCAATAAAACTATATGTTAATGAATAATGCTCAATAATTTCACTAACTTGGCAGTTTTTAATTATTTGCTCACTTCTATCTAGTTGATTGAAATGATAACAATCTTCGGTAAATTTATCACGGTAAAGCTTTTTTGGTATCTGACCTATTGAAATAACTTACTTACTGCTCGAAGAACTCTACATTTTCCTTTTTAGTGTTTTACAAATCTGATTTTTGCTTATTTGGTGTACAAGCTATTCATTTTTAGTCTATTAAGTGTCCATCATACTACACAAAAAAATTTCAAATTCTGGAATATGAGTAATGTTCTCCTAACCATTTATGTAGTTATCAATCCCTAATAGTTCATTAAATTGTCATACAAAAATTGGACATGTTAGATAGTAAATAGTCAAAACTTGAATAAGTTAGATACCACATAGACAATTTGAATAGATCACAGAGACACAGACCAAAAAAAGCATTTGAGGTATATATTAGGAACAAAAGGTATTTAATCCATTGAAGTTAGGGTGCTTTGGGAGGGTAAGAAGAAGAAGGGCTGGTTTGGCCTACATTTCTTTTACTTTCCCTTTTAAGTAATATGTGAAACGACATAGTTTTACTAATTTTCTAAGCTTAAAATTACGAGTTTTTGTGTCATAAAAGCAAAAGAAACACACCCCCATCAAATAAACACCAACAGATCCCAAGGGTAAACTATGTCAAACAGTTTTCCTCTTGATGGCAAAGTTGCAAATCTACATCAATAACTAAGACTTACGGTGAGGTTTTGAGTTTCAAATCAAAACTTTCCAATTAAAGGGTTCTTCATTGAGTTTTAAAGTTCTCAATATTTTGATTTTAATAGCCGATTAATTTTTGACAAAATTTAATATGAGATTAGCCCATGAGACTTTTCCACCGAATTATCATGGATTATGAAGTAGAATTTTTATTGTTTCAGTAAGGTTAATACCAATTAGTCAAAAGAATAAATTACATTGATGCTAATGGTTGACAGCTGAATTAGTTTGTTGATGGATGGATAGCATGCATGGAGATAGACAAATTGAAAGGTAATTTGGATATATCCATGCACTTTCGTTGTCTCTTCCACTGATTAGTTATATAAAGTATTATTATATTTTTATAATTGGAATGTTCAAAGTCGTGAATTGGCATTTTTTGACTTTTACCATATCTTTATTTTAAATAGTATGATTCTTTTCACAACACGTTCATTTTCTCTCGAATATTATATGCAATCTAAAACCAAATCAAACTTTTTTTTTTGAATCTGTTTACTATATTATTAAGATAGATTCTTTGAACTGATTCTCAGCATCTAGAAATAAGAAGTGTTTCATTAATTTTGTCCTTTTCAAGTTATGCATAATTGAATTTTTTTAAAATATTTTAGCAGCCCCAACAAAATAAATTAGAATACTTACATATATTAAGAATAAAAATTTTCATGTGTTTAACAAAAAATCATTTGCTATAGCAATTGTTGTTTTCTGTTGAACTATCAAGCTCGCATTGTCGAATAGCTTACCTTAACCGCAAGAAGGGGATGTGGAAAGCAGGCTAGAGACTAAAGTAAAGCTGTAACAAAGTAGTATGGTGCAGTTGTATCACCTCATTTTCAAGTAAAGGTTATGTTTGTTGTGCTATTTTTTTAAAAAGAAATTTAAAGAATTTTAAGCAGTTTTCTAACCGTAACAAGTCATTAAGGAAAGTTTCTTCGTAACTTTTCATTTTGGATTTAGATTTTTTTAAGTAAGAATTCTCTAAAATTGGAAAATTTTGAACAATTTAATCCAACATTGAAATGGTTGAAATTTACTGTGTTGTCGTACCGCACAGTGGCCACATCTGATCTCAATTTTACCACCGACATAACTTTAGAGAATATTATAAGTTTACTATATTATTCATATTAGTGGAATTTAAATACTAATTTTCCTAAGACATTGAAAAAACTAGAAAGCCCCAATTTAGCTTGTCTGGCTTTTTCCTTAAAAATAGTTAACCTTATTAATTTGTTTTCTTATAATCATGGTATGTATATTTTATGTGACTTGGTTTTTTTAATTTGCCATCATGATCATTAGATTGAATTTTATCTCATTAATCTAACAGTGATGAAGGGTAAAAAATAAGGTTAATTTAAAAAAACACAAACTCATTATGACTTTCACTTGGATGGTAGATGATCTCATATCTCTTTTCATTTAAGCACATGGCTAATTTAAAAACTTGAAATATAAAGATACAAAGTTCATGTTTTTTTCATTTTATGTAATGAGATAGAGATTTTATAGCTAATATAAGTAACCTATAAATGTGCCGTAATATATTACTGCAAATTGCAAATCCGATAACAAACTGGATTCAAGAAAATCTCTAATTGCATTTTATTGGTTGTTACTTAATATTGGGTTACGTATGCCTTTTTTTTCCATGAAAGTAATTATGAGTCAACCCACATGCAAATCAATTTTACTGATTTGTCAAATATATCTGCTATTTGTCCCCTAAATACCTGGAAAAATCAATATTTTATATCTAGAATTAAAATGCAAGAAAAAAGGTGCTATCTTTAGAGAAAGATTAGAGCAAAATGAGGAAAAAATTTTCAATGGGTGAGGATAAAGCCTAACTAAATTTGAGTTTAACGTGGACTAGATAAAGGATAAAATTGATGAAATGAAAAATACCTAAACGGGAATCTAAGGGTGTGGTCTAGCGGTAGGGGTTAGTTCACTCTTAAGCATCAACCAGCGATCGATTCCTGGAAATGTGTATGGAGCAATCTTAAATCTTGGGGCTAGCCATTTTATCTTTTAAGGCACCTGCAAATTAGCGATCGGGGATTAGTCTGAATGTGGACATGGTTTAAAGGTGTCGCCCATAGTTAGGATCCTCCAGAAACCTCGTGGTGAAAAAAAAAATACCTAAACGATATAGAAGTTTAAGCATTTCAGTGTTTAATAATTGTTGAATACATAATAAATCAACCAATTTCATCCTAAAAATTCATTATTTCTCTAAATTTTAAAATGATTTCGTGTTTTTTAATATAAAAAAGCACACCCGTTATTACTTATTATTGTGAAATTTAAAGTAACTTTATAATTTCTTAAATTTTAAAAAGTAAAATCAACCAAAATTAACTACATGATAGCCATGAAACTATGGACTACACTTTTTAAAGCTCGATGGAGCTACAATATCGCTTACAAAAGTCAAAAGAACAACGTTTCACTGCTTTCCAATAACACGTCAATTAGTAAGTATATAAAAAAGCTACTTACAATATCTGTTTGCCTTAATGAATTGATTCAGTACATTCCATTTATCCTATAAACTAAGTCTTAGCTACATTATTGTGTTTCGTTGATTATTTTGCCCCTCGTTTTACAACCGGGTGCTTAATTTCTACAGCAATTATGGAATTTTTCGTGTATACTAGTTGATAGCAACATACTTTGACATGCATAAAAGAGTAGAAATTCGACAGAAAAAATCGAAACGAAAATATCATCAACATTTTAACTGCCAATACCAAAAGTTGTAACTTTTCGTTGGATATTTTCTATTCTTACTTTATTTTTATTAAATAACAATTACTTTAACATTAAATAGATCAAGCTTCTGAACATTGATCTAGTATTGATTAAAAGCAATGTCAACTTTGTGAAAAAAATAGTAAGGATTTTCTTCAACATCAATATTGTTCTGTAGCGTAGTCGGCATATACTAATTGAATGAATGTTCTATTATTACTCTATTCTCTATAAAGAAATTATTAATTTGTTCAACATTCTTATTAAATAAAATAATATGAATTTAATTTTACAATGGTGAAAGTAATTATAAGGAAGGAAAAATATATACTCCTTACTAATGAAATCCATATGATCTTGGGAAATCGTAACAAATATTAGAATATCAGCCTTTTTTTTACTTTTATATAAAAAAATATTAAAATCAAATTTTTACATAATTTTTCATATTTATACATGATTTTCAAGGAAAAAGGAGGTGTCCTTGTTTTTAAGTGGTCCCTACTGGCTCTCTCCTAATTAACTTTGATTTTCAAATTTGAAATGACCATATTTCTCAAACTGTTGACTTTTTTAACACGATTTCTTAGAATATTTTATTCGTTATATTTTTTTTTCTTTAAAACAAGATCCATGATGATATAATTTTGATGAACTTTTTTTTCATTTCAAATTGTTATACAATTTTTGAAAAGGTATAATAGTTTTGCAATATAATTATAAAAATATTATACCAAATTAAAAACGGTATCATATTTTTCATTTCAGCACTATGTTTACAGAAATATTATCCTAATTTCAAAAAAGTATAATACTTTTTACATTCTTTAATGTAAAAGGTTACACCGTTTTTGAAAAGGTATAACATTTTTGCACTATAATTATAAAAATATTATACCAAATTGAAAACTATATAATATTTTTCAT
Organism: Euphorbia celastroides; assembly: GCA_948291685.1. Lineage (NCBI taxonomy): Eukaryota > Viridiplantae > Streptophyta > Magnoliopsida > Malpighiales > Euphorbiaceae > Euphorbia > Euphorbia celastroides. The sequence goes on along the minus strand of CAOJBJ013332729.1, from coordinate 673 downwards.
TTCAGCACTATTTTTACGGAAATATTATCCCAATTTCAAAAAATTATAATACTTTTTTGCATTGTTTAATGTAAAAGTGTTAGGCATAATTTTGTATGGATTAATTGATAGATAATTGTACTAAAATCAGTTCAAATGGTCGTTATCTAATGGGAATTATTAGAAGATTTCAGGTAATGAGTATTGGCAAGGATGCAGTGGCTGATGAAAGGAGCTTTTACATGAAAATGGCGCCAAAAAAATGCAAGTGGAGAGGCTGATGGACTAGTCCAGCGGGAGAAGGGATGGCTGAGTGATGGGAGCAAGTAGATATGTATTTTTTGCTATATTATATTACTTAATGGTGGTTTGGCCACATAAGCTCTTTGATTGTGGACCAAGTTTAATGAATTAAGTTTTATTTTTTATGGGGGAGAACTGATGAGAGAGGAATAACTACTCTCTTGACTCTCACTTTTGGATCATCTTCATGATTGTAAAAAACTAAGTCTTTGGCTTTTCTCTTGGGATACGACTGAAACTTGGGGAGATGGCATTAATGGAGTTTGTTTTCTTCTTCATGAATATGTGTGAGTAGTTCTTTTCATAGGTGGCAGCCTTTTAAGGTTGCTGTCCTTAGTTATTTATGGGTGTTTTGTGAATGTTTAGTGAATGTGTTTGTTAATGTGTGATT
>CAOJBJ013331903.1:0-19917 GCA_948291685.1 Euphorbia celastroides | reverse complement strand
TTGACTTAGTCAGATTTTGGACTGAAGATTTCAAGTTTGTAGTTCAAATTCTGCAGTTTTCGTTTTTTTCTAACTGTTAACTACCAGTTGACTAACTGGTATTTGTTTAAATTTTGATTTGCGATTTCGTTTGATTTTTTGGTTTTTTATTTCAATTATTTTGCATCGTTCTTGTGCGTGTTTTTTTCCTTTTAGCTGGTTAGAATAGGTAACGTGTTTTAATATCCTGTTTCATTAACTGCAATATATATAATTTTAGGCCTTGACTTCTCCATGAAATGATTTATTTAGTTGGTCTGTAAAGTCTTTATGAATTGAAATAAACTCCTATCTCATATAACGTTGGAATTGAACTCACTCATTTGGATAGTCATTTGTGGTTTGTTACTGATGGAAACTTCCATTTTATCAGGACGAAGATTGTAGTTAGAAGCTACACCGGTCAGTTGAATTGAATTTGCTTCTATTTAGTGATCTAAGAGAAAGCTAGTTTTACGGATGATGCTCTAGACAGATGATTTCTGTTGGATATTATGGATGATGCTCTGGTTTTAGTGATCTAAGAGAAAGCTAGTTTTGGTTTTTCTCTAACTGGTAACCAACTGGTATTTGTTTAAATTTTGATTTCTGACAATACTTGCATATTTTGAATGTGAAAATGCTGAATTAAAATTTGATGCTTTTGTGCATGCTGCTTCTGTCTATGTTTCAAACATCTACTGTTGGTGTAATTTCTCAAGAAAATATCAATTGATTAATCAATAAACAACATGAGAAGAGTCTATTAAAATATTAGATTGGTGAAATGAAATAAAGTTGTAGAAATACTATTGATGAAGAGACAAAGTAATCGACAAGGTGATGAGGAATAATCATGATTAATTTTAGTGATGGTTAGCCATAACTACGCTGCTCTCATAATAATTCAGCAAATAACGCAAGCATTCGGGTTCTCTTCGTTGCTCTGAACATAGTAAGTAGTGAGATGAGGATTGTAGGCTTTGTAAGCTGTTACAATCTCAATCAATCTGCACTAGCAACCAAAGAAAAAACAAATAAATAAATTCGCAAGACTTTCAACACTCTATACAATATACAATTATGACTAAAATCCCAGATCCACAGCATCAAATCCCAGCAAGTTAAAACCAAATCAAAATCAAATCAGACATATCCAAGGACAAGACTGGAGAATCCGGCGATGTGGATTGGATTATACAACTCATTGCTGGCTGGTGCAACAACTCATCGCTGAATATATCCAAGGATTTTCACAGCATATAAATTAAGATTTTTACTTATCCTTTCAAAATAAAAAATCGGATAAAACTTTTAGCAAATAGTTAATGAATTAAAATTATGCAAAAATCATAGTAAGTCCGGTTGGTTGTTTTAGCAAAACGAAATACTAGAATCTACTATTTACAATATTATTCAAATAAAATATATTATAGGATCCAGTAACCTATTTTCGTGGCGTCCATTATATTATACAAGTAATAATACAATTTAAATTAAATATTTTAGTGGGTTCCATAGACCCTAAGGTGAACAATGTGAATTCGTCCCAGGTCATGTCAACAAAAGAATAGGACCTAATTTTTGAAAGTCAAATTTGACCATTCATATAACGTGGCTAATTCGTCCACTGCATAGGACCTAATTTTTGAAAGTCAAATGTATTAATGGCAGTACGTACTCCAAGTTGAAATTACTTGTCTTTAGCTACTTAAAATATCAGAAAATATCAAAGATTTCTCATGTCATATCAACAAATCTAAATAAAAAAGGTGGAGGATAATACAAAATTTATCATGTTATACAAAAGAATGAAATATTTTTCTTGTCAAAAAATAAATAAGTGTGCTCCCTTTAGCTTGTACTAAACATTTGTTGTTTTCTAAACTTATAAAAGTTATTGTTTCTCATCGTAAATATTGCAAATGTATTCCATTATTGCTACTAATGTTGATATGATAAAACTTTAGTTATATTTAGTGGTTAAATTTTTCGATCTCACATGTACCTCTAATGTAAGATAGAGGTTATTGTATAGTTATATGGTTTTATTTATCCAAACAACTTACTTCTAATATCATATTCACGAAACTCCAAATGTATTCTATTTTATCTTATATAACAGCATATGGTATAAAACAGCAAAATAATATGAAAATATGTAGATATTACATTAGCTATCTTCAACTTTAATCCCGCTTAAATTGCTCGAAGTTGTGCAATCATCTTGTTCAGAGCATCGTCGGAAGAGCCACCTTGTTGTACGGCCCGTCTAGCCACTCGCCCTAACGCTTCGGCCCTTTCCATCGCACACCTTCCCTTTTCTCCCCCCATAAGCTCCCTCACACCATCGCATATGGCTTGCCGAGTCACAAGACATCCCCACACCCTCTCCAACTTAACCCCTGCCCCGAGCCCTTCCACGATTAGTTTGGCATTCAATGCCTGCTCTGCCATCATCGGCCAATCAAGTATCGGCACTCCAGCTGATACACTCTCCAGCACTGAATTCCACCCGCAATGGCTTAAAAACCTACCTATCGCACGGTGAGACAATATTTGTCGCTGATCAACAAATTCTCTAACGATGAAGCCTCTCTCTTTCACCTTCTCTTCTAGCTCACACGGTAGATCCCATGTCTTTGATCGAACTACCCATATGTAAGAGAAACCTGAATCCACCAACCCATGTGCTACCTCATCCAACTGAGAATTTGCTACATCTGCTTGCGTACCAAATGAAACGTAAATCACAGAATTCGTAATTTGCTCGTCTAGCCACGAAAGATAACTCGTTTTTTCCTGGTAAAAAATCCGATCTTCAATGTCTTGGTACAAGCACAGAGGGCCTAAACACCAAGCCTTGGCTCCATTGAAGTAAAAGGACTCAAAAGAAGGGACATGGCTAGTTTCCATCTCTTCAAAACTATTGACCACAACTCCCCAACTATTAGCATCAGCCATTCCAACGTCTTCTATAACTTGAGCCAATGGGTCATCTTTCTCCAAAGTCAACGTATCAGGCAAGTCCCCAAAGGTCAACCCAAAAGGCAAATTCAAACTAGGCAACTCCACTTGATCACCAAACGACGTCGTTTTAAGATGTGGCTTATGCACCCATGCAGTTTTACTAATCGCCATCGACAAAACCCCCATGCCGTGAAACACCAGCCTCGGAACCCCCAAACTGCGGCAAACGGCGAGGGTCCAGCCGAGAAAGAAGTCGGAAATCACACAAACCGGCCGGTTTTCCGATTTCACCATCTCTTCTAAAGCCTCTCTAAAGGGTTCTATGAGTTGCTTTGTGGCTAACACAAACTTGAGATGCAAGTCCATTGAAGGGAGCTGAGCGGTGTTTTCGCAGCCGGCGGGGACGCCGTCGACGGCGGCCGGAAAAGGGATTACGACGAAAGAGATATTGGGGTAAAAAGAAACGTTTTTTGAGATGGATTTTGAGTTTCCGGGAGTTGTGATAATGGTTACTTTGATTTGTTTGAGAGAGAGAGCTTTGGAGAGGTCTAGCAATGGGAAAGTGTGCCCATGAGCCATGAAGGGGAAGATTACAACGTGGGTTTTAATCGCAGTTGAGGCCATTTTTGAAATGCTAACCGGAATTTGGGTTTCCGGCGAGAGGGAGGGACTAATTTTTAGGAGTTCAGTGAAATTGAAGAGGTGGTTTTGGGATGGAAGATATGGTGGAGAGTGAGGAAGGTTTATATAGGATAAAGAATGAAGTTGTAATTGCCACTTGGTGTCTTTTTGGTAATTTGCTTTATTGTGTAGATTTTTTAATAAATTGTACTCCCTCAATTCCCTTTTAATAGATACTTTAACTTTTTGATTTTGGTTTTTTTAATAGAAATTTTATATTTTTCAATTTTTTTTTTTTTGCTTTTTCCTAGTTTACTCTTGTATTTATTAGTAGAGAGATTAAATCTTAATGAAATTTAAGTAAGTCATTAAGAAGAAAAAGAATAGTGTAAAGGATAAATTAGTCATTTTAGTAGAGTAATAAATATGTTATTGGTTTTGTTGATTTTAGTCAAAGCGTCTATTAAAAAAGACCGGAGGGAGTAATAAATTTGTTGACAACCTTGACCAGGTTAACAAATGAAAATTTCCATTTTAAAGGTTTTTTGTAGATCAACATATGCAAAGGACATGAACCTAATAGTTGTATGAAGATTTTTGTAAAAGTTGAACTTAATATTGGATTAAAGATGTTTTTCGAGGTTTGGATGTGTTGTTGATTAATGATTAGATATATCGTTAACTAGGGCCAACGACAAGAGGGTTGGGTTCGATGAGACTGAAAATCACACATTTTTAACTTGTGTCCCTCTAACGAGATAGAAAAGAGTAGTTTGTATCTGTTTCAGAGTGTTCTTCGTTTTTTGGCAATGTTGACGTTGGTACTGATGTCCGATCTTGCATTGTGCTCATATATATTGATACGATATGTAACGAACCGACTTTTCATTAACAAGGTCCATTTGACTTAACTACTACCTTTTATCATTGCATGCATATCTAGGGCTCGTTTGTCATTGCTTTCTGAAATGGCTTCTTTTAACACTTCATTTCATTTTGAAGCTTTTTTCAACCGGAATAAATTTAAGTTTAACGAAAGCTAATCAGCAAGCTCCTAATTAATTAACACAAAGAAAGAAAATGAGTTATTAAGAGCAAAATTTGTTATTCCATTTGAAATATGAAAAATCAACTTGTTAAAACAGTACATAAGACAATAATATCAAACATACTCTTAAATTATTTTGTTGGAGATAAAGATTAGTAATAAAGGTGTAGTTAGAATTTGGACTTTTGGGAATCCAATTACACTAACACCTTGTAAAGACCGTCAGGCCAATTACAATAATATATCAATAAGACATTTTGTCGGACAAGACACGTGAAATTAGGAGTCAAATTTGACTGTTTGATTTAGATAACTTATTATTTTAGAAAAAAAAATTAACATGACAGATTTACTTAGATAAATTGTGTAAAAAATAGCAATATATAAGAACATTAACAAATCATATATTTTTTTAATAATTATTAAATCTTCGAAGAGGTTGAGTTTCGAACTCAAGACGCCCCATCAACACATTGAAAAGTATACCACTTGACTAAAAGTCAATTGATATTAACAAATTATATATGATTTACATTTTATGTCCAAAATATTAAGAAAGGAAGGACATGGGGATATGACCAATTTTTTTTCAATAATTAATAAATTCTTAAAGAGACTGAGTTTTGAATCCAAGATCTTCCACCAAAATATTAAAAAGTTTATCATATGATATAGCCAATTTAATTAGGTTAAATTAATATTTTTGTTCATTGGATCTAATTATCTTACTACCATTCATATATGTATTTGGTCACCTTTTTTTCCACCCCGGTTCAAAGAATATTTATTGTGATATATAATATAAAAACTTTTTATATAAAATAAAACGAATTGCATTTTTACGTAAACAAAGATTCTAAACACATCCTATCATGTAATTTACTTGTTTAATAATGCAACTTTGTTAGTTAGATAGTTAATTAGTATTTAGTTACATCAAATTATGAAGAAATTAAGCATGGATTGGCATATTTGAATGAATTAAATATTTGTTTATGCATGCCACAAAAGTTTAATGTATCACAAATATTTCAATTTTAAATAAGCCAACGAATGAGTCATCACAAAGCTGTCTAATGTTTACTTCTAAAGACCGTTCTGTTGTTTAAATTATATAATAATTCAAAGCATCGAATTAATTATTGTGTAGAAAACAACTCAACGTATGTCTTTTTATTGTCTAGTCACATGCACAATGCTAAAATACATTTTCTAGAGAAAAATATGTCTATTGTCTTAAATTAGCGAGATACAACTCGAACTAAGAGATATATCATGCCTAGATTTCGTATATAACCGCAATTGAATTATATTTTCAGATTAATATGGTAAGTGCCATCTATATATAATTTGTTACAACTATATACTTCACAAGCAATTATATAAAGGATTGGCCTTCCATATCACTCGAAGGACTTTATTGAATGTATGCCCTATACTCTATATTAAATTTTTTAATTTTTTCTCTCCAAACACTGTGAGTGAGCATAACGGTATCATCCTCTAAAAACCCGGTCCTTTATATAATTGGCCATACTTGACACTTCATATCTATTTTTGTTATCAATAATAGTGCTTTCAGTAATAATCAAAAGGAACAAGAGTCTTCAACAATACAAAGTCAAACTTCAGCAGAGACTTGTGCTGCAAAAACAACTGGAGAATGGATTTTCAAAGACAAAATGGATTTCATTAAACTCCAAAACAAGGTCCTCTATCCGGCTTAATGGTATTCTACTGATAGAAAAATTCTTGGAGTAGTTCCATATTCCATGTTTTGTTATCGTGAGCAACCAAGCAACTCACAAGGGGTTCCAGGAACCCATTGGTCTTTGAAGATGTTAATCTTATCCCCTGTTCCAACTCTCCAGCAGAGCCCTTGAGAATTGCTGCTATACTTCGCCATATGAATTTAATTCTCACTGAAAAAACATCGTCATTCGGATCAGGACCTCTTTACCACCTTTTCTCCTTCCATCCACTAACTCGATTTGAAATGCGTTCTTTTAGCAGGAAATAAAGAAAACAATGGGGAGGATATTACTTGTTACTTCTTGATACACCCTGCAAAATATTTTGTATTTTAATTACCTATAAATGCAAGAGACGAATATATTGTTAGCAGACCATATATATAGAATCAGCAAACTTATTCATAAGAAGCAAGAGTACAAAACCTGCCTATTTTCTTCTGTCCGCTACAATTTAGACTTTCCACAACTGTTGTAATCTTTCAATAAACTGAAAACAAAATCTGCAATACACGAAACAAAGTATATAGTTAACTTTAGTAGAGAGTTAATAGCACAAAAAAAAAAAAGAATCAAATTACCGTAACAGTGGGATCAAATAAGTGCATAAACTAAAATGACAGCAGAACCACTGGTTTATAGAAACTCAAAGATAAAACAGACTGTTTTCTACCATTAAAATGGCCTCGCCTTCTAAATTTACACTCAACAATTTTCTTGGTACACCTAAAGTAACATCTTAAATGTGGTTATCATGACAGATAGCTGCAAGGCCTTTACAAGTTAAACGAACTAATTCACCCAGAAGAATTAGATAAATATATATGAACCACAATGATGAATCAAAAGTATACAAAATCTTGCAAGAAAGAGGCTTAACTATAACATTGATAATATTAGTTTATGTTAGTTAATCCATATTCCTGTTATGTTGTTGGACAAGCATGCAATTTTGGATTGAATTTTTAGTCTAGGTTGCATGGTTATTCGTTCACTACAATGAGGGAAAAAGATAAAATTAAAAAAAAAAAACAAGAACAATAGAAAACGCTAGAAAGAGAAATCAATTAACAATTTTATTTCAAATTAATGCAACTAAAAATATTAATAATCTCCACCACTATCTTGTAAAATAGTTCAGTTGCTATTGGCGAAAAAAGTAATAACGTGATTGTTCGGCTTTAAGATAATCCATCTTTTATGTGATACCGTGATCTTTTTTAACTAAATTAGTTTAACTAACGGCATCTGCAACGAAAGCATAGCTCTCTTCGCATGCATGACCCATATTAGCTATACGTGCCTGATCAAGATGCAACTGCACACTCTGTTATCATACACACACACAGGATTAGCTCTCAATTACTCAATAACAAACTCCTCAGCTGTATAAATACTCGCTTGTAACCATTTACAGCGTTAATGAATTCAGTTTTCTCATTTCACTGAACAATGCTCCGATGATCTTTAGGCTAAAGAGGCAATTAAGCAAAACAGTGCAGGGAAACATGACTGTTACTGCTTATTTCTCTTTGGGATGAAATGGCTCTGCTCAGGCTAATGCCAGATTGCCAGTGTGGAGCAGTTAAGGAGTGTACTTGCAACACTTGTCAAAGAATTGTAGATATCTCTGAAGAAGATAAGCTCATGGAATTCTTATCCGGATTGAATGAGGGATATGAGCATGTAATCAACCAAATGCTCTTGCCAGAATCCCAGTCAACAAAGCTTTTTCTATGGTTCTTAAAATAGAAAAGCAAAAGGACCTCTCGATTGATCAACAACACCAACAATTACTCAATGTAGCCAGGGCTATTCTTTTTCAGTCCAAGCTGCCTAAAGAGTACTGGGGGGAAGCAATTCTGTTGGCCACATCAATCATCAACTTGCTGCCAACTAAGATTCATGGCTGGAAAACACCACATGAAATGTTTCATGACAAGGAGCCTCATCTACTGGATTATGAAAAGTTCCATCCTTTTGGCTGTCTTTGTTTCTATGTCTGCAATCAGAAATCCAAAGACAAGTTTGATGAAAGGGCCAAAGCACCAGTCTTTATTGGCTTTTCTGATGGTCATAAGGGATACAAACTACTGGATTTAGCAACTCAGAAATTTGTTATTTCCAGAGATGTAGTGTTTCATGACTCACTGGTTCAATTTCTTTGACACCAACAGATTGCAATGATGTGCCTGTTCCCTCCACACATTGTAGTCCCTATCCAACTAGACAAAGAAAACCCCCTGCCTGGATGAAGGACTATGCATGTGTTACAACAGCAGACTCTACTTCTCTTCCTACTGTCAGTAATTTCTCTACTGACCACATAGGTTTCCTTGCTAATGTTACAATGAGTAAGAAGCCAAAGTCATATAAAGAAGCCAGCCAGGATCCATCATGGGTGCAGGCTATGCAGGAAGAGTTGAGAGCTCTTGAAGATAACAAAACCTGGTTACATGTACCATTGCCACCAAACAAGCATGCCATTGACTCTAAATGGGTTTACAGAATAAAATATAAGCAGAATGGTGAAGTAGACATATTCAAGGCAAGACTAGTGGCAAAGGGTTTCAACCAACTCTATAGTGTAGACTATAATGACTCATTCAGTCCAGTAGCCAAAAGTGTCACAGTCAGGATATTCTTGGCCTTGGCAGCAGCAAAACAGTGGGCTATACATCAAATAGACATTAACAATGCTTATTTACATAGGCATTTGGATGAAGACATTTTCCTTAAGCCCCTACAAGGATACTCAAAGTGCCCAGAAAGACAAGTTTGCAAGCTGATAAAGTTATTATATGGCTTGAAGCAAGCAAGAAGGCGGTGGAACAAAGAAATATCTCTCAAGCTAATTGAATTTGGCTTCCAAAGATCAGTTAATGACCACTGTTTTTTATCAAGAAAGATGTCAGGACAAAAGCAACAACTTATCTGCTACTATATGTGGATGATATTCTCATCACTAGTTCTCAAGAGGCTTTGGTGATCGAGGTCAAGCAATATCTGCATAATCTGTTTCTTGAAAGTGGCTCACAAAATCCGAAGTTTTGACTGAAGCCAAGATCCGACCCACTTTGTCAAAGTTAAGGAGCAAGATAGAAATGATCTGGTATCCACATAGATAGAAATGGATCTGGTATCCACGTAGATAGAAATGGATCTGATCACAAACAGAATTCAAAATGTCCAAGTGTGAGAAAAAAATCAAAACCGGTCTTCAAGGATCATTAAATGCAGTTCACCAACTGTCGGAGCATTTAATGAAGAGAGAAACACTAAAGGACAAAAGGCCAGCTGACAGCGATATAAAGTCACAAATCAGCCAATACCGTAGCGCGTGGACTTCACCAACAACTCAAAGTATACTAGGAAGCTCTCCAGATCATCAGAATGTCTGAAATCCTATGTAACTCTATTGGTGCACTAGTCTCAACCTTCAAACGGACATTTAATTGTGTCTAACGGAAAAAGAGACGGTCCGGATGCGCTCAGAGTCAACTTCTTCAACGAACCAAATTATATCTTCTCCAACGGTAACATTTATTGCTCAACCTATAAATAGTCAAGATGAAGACTTGAAGAAGTTGCTAATTCTTTCGAAAAGCTATTAAGAGCAAGAAATTTCTGAAAGCATTCAGTGTGAAAATCTCTTTAATCGGGTGATTGAGGAGTGGGGACTTAGTTTCTAAATCTAGTGTGAGATTAGAGACGGTATATCCTCTGTGAAAGGACTTAGCTAAGCCGATAAGAGTTTAGTGGTATATCCTACTTCCAGAAAGGTTTTTTTCAGAGACAACTTGTAAACGGCTTAATTCCTGCCTGCAAAAGAATTTGTAAACGGCTTCGTTCCTGTCCATAAAGGAACAGATTAGTGAATTAAAGCCCAGCAGGATTTTTTGGGACTGGAGTAGGCAGAGGCCGAAGCAGGATAAAAATTTGGTAGTGTTTGTTAGACGAACTTTCAATTATTTTGTCCGCATCCGGAATTGACTTCGGGTCCGGACTCTGAACTTTTCAAAGAACAAATCTCGTTTCCGCACTTAAGGTCGAAAAAGGGACTATTCACTGTCAAAGATTTGGGAGCAGCGAAATATTTTCTTGGGATAGAGATTGCTAGATCAGAAAAGGGGCTCCTCATATCTCAAGAAAAGTACATAACAGATCTCATTGCAGATGCAGGCCTAACAAATGCTACTCCAGCTAGCAGTCCTCTTCCTGCTGGAATCAAATTCTTCAGTGAGGGAGAAGCATATGAAGATCCTGAAAGATACAGGAGAATAGTGGGCAAGCTCTTGTATCTTAATTACACAAGACCAGACTTGACTTTTGCAGCTCAACAATTGAGCCAATTCATGCAAGCTCCTACTACAAGTCATTTCCAGGCAGCAATACATGTGTTAAGGTACTTGAAAGGTACAAAACACTATGGCTTCATAGTTCACGCCGCCCACCCTGAACAAATAAGGATGTATGATACTCAAATAGATCAGCAGCTGAAGTTAAAAGCCTACTGTGATGCTGATTGGAGGGCATGTCTCAATACAAGGAGGTCTATAACAGGCTACTGCATTTTCCTGGGATCATCCTTGATTTCATGGAAAATAAAGAAGCAAGTTGTGGATAGTAAATCATCAGCTGAAGCAGAATATAGAAGTATGAGTCAAACTGGATGTGAGCTGAAGTGGATAAGTTACATACTGCAGGATTTTGGTGTTCCGGTTTTTGAGTAGATTCCTCTGTACTGTGACAACACCTCAGCAATAGCCATTGCTAAAGATCCAGTGTTCCATGAGCGAATCAAGCAGGTGGAGATGGTTATTCATCTTGTGAGAGAAATGATAAGTTCTGGTTTCGTTTCTACACACCATGTTTACTCTTCTGGGCAGTTGGCTGACATCTTCACTAAAGTGCTTAGCCATTCCCAAATGTTACCAACATTGCAGCAGTTAGGTATGATACAGATTGATCGAGGAGCAAATGCAGGTTCACCTTGAGGGGGGAGCTGATCAAGATGCAACTGCACACTCTGTTATCATACACACAGGATTAGCTCTCAATTAGTTAGAGTTAGTTTCGTTACGCAATAACAAACTCCTCGGCTGTATAAATACTTGCTTGTAATCATTTACAATGTTAATGTTTTCTCATTGCACTGAAATCTATCGAATGTCAGTAACCCATCACACTCTGGCAGCCATAAATTTCCTTTGACAGTCTCGAATCATATCATTTCGTGAGTTTCAATTTTCATAATGTTGACATTTGAGCCAATCTTTTTTTTCTTCTGTTGTTGATCTCTCTGAGCTATTGCTCTTGTTTACCTCTTTTCATTCAGATGAAAACTGTGCCCATATTGTATTGCATAATTAATTAAAGTTGATAAAGTCAGTATTTTATGTCATTTAATCCAACATTTTATGTTAATCAAGATAACAAAGTTGTATATGATAATGTTAGTTAGTTGATGTCATTTTCTTAACAATATATAGCATCCATTTTTAGTAACGAAAATAGTAGTTGTATAGTTTTATTTAGTTGACCCAATTTTTTTATACATGTCATGGCAAATAAACTTATGATTGTTATAAATGTACAAATATGCATCTATCACTTACAACTATCTCAATTGCTATTTACCATTCAATTTTGCTTCGCGGAGACCCGTTTTTTTTTATCATTTTACCTTTCCTTCATAAACACCTATGAACTCATTTTTTCCTCATTTCTCTCTGTAATTCAAATCCGAATTGCCAGAATGTAAAGAAAGCACGGAGGGAAGACACATAAAACCGAAAAGTTGAGAAACTTTTTAAAGGAAATAATGGCCAAAAACGGGTGAACTATCTCTCAAGTCTCAAGTTAGGAAATAAGATACAGTAAAGAGGCATTATCTTTATTGATTGATGCAAAATCAATGTGTTCCACTATGGTGTAACCAATCAAAAGCACCACCAATGCATTGTATATTAGACTTTATAATTCAAAAGATTCTTATGAAATAGAAAAATAGTTAATTTTCTTGGATCTTATCGGACCATTGTCTTTCCTATTGGTGGTTACACTATTGGACACTTTTCTAAATTACGGTTTCAAAATCATTACTAAAACAACAAGTGGCAAAGCCAGAAATATCATCCCCACACGTTTCTTCTTCAAGTTTACTCTCACCTTAATATCTACGGCTCACAAGTCCTCACTCACTCACCCACTCTAAATCCCAATCTTGAACCCGAATCCCCGGCGACCGTCAAAATGGCCATTTCCGGCGAGCAGTACGACGTCATAGTCGTCGGAGCCGGCATAATGGGCAGCGCCACCGCCTACGAGCTGGCCAAAAGGGGCAAAAAGACGCTTCTTTTAGAGCAATTCGACTTCCTCCACCACCGGGGATCCTCCCACGGCGAGTCCAGAACAATCCGGTCAACTTACCCGGAGGATTATTACGCCGCCATGGCCGTCGAGGCCGAAAAGCTATGGCGGGAAGCCCAATTGGAAGTCGGATTCGACGTCTATTTCAAAGCCCCCCAATTCGATATGGGCCCCAAAGGCAGCAAAAGCCTCGCCGCCGTCGTCTCCAGCTGCAGGAAAAACTCGATTCCGGTGGAAATTCTCGACCGCCGGCAGGTGGCGGAGAAATTCACCGGTAGAATTGCCATACCGGAGGACTGGGTCGGCGTTTGCACCGAGCTCGGCGGAGTAATCAAGCCCACTAAGGCCGTTTCTATGTACCAAGCGTTGGCGTTTCGAAACGGCGCCGTTTTGAGGGACAACACGCCGGTCACCGGAATAGTTAGGGATACGGAGAACGGCGGAGTTTGGGTGGAGACGAAAAGCGGAGGTAAATTCTGGGGTGAAAAATGTGTGATCACCGCGGGCGCGTGGGTGAAAAAGCTGGTGAAATCGGTCGCCGGAGTTGAGCTTCCGGTGGAGGCGTTGGAGACGACGGTGTGCTACTGGCGGATAAAGGAGGGGCACGAGGGCGATTTTGCGATCGGCGGCGGGTTTCCGACGTTCGCCAGCTACGGGAGGCCGTACATATACGGGACGCCGTCGCTGGAGTTCCCGGGGCTGATAAAGGTGGCGGTGCACGGGGGGTACGGGTGCGACCCGGACAAGAGGCCGTGGGGGCCGGGGCTGGAGCTGGGCGGGGTGAGGGAGTGGATACGGGAGAGGTTCGGTGGGCTGGTGGAGGAGGGCGGGCCGGTGGCGACGCAGTTGTGCATGTACTCGATGACGCCGGACGAGGACTATGTGGTGGATTTCGTCATGGGGAAGGAGGTGGTGGTGGGGGGCGGGTTTTCGGGGCACGGGTTCAAGATGGCGCCGGTGGTGGGGCGGGTGCTGGCAGAGATGGCGGTGGAGGGGGAGGCGAAAGGGGTGGATGTGAAGCGGTTTCGGATGGGGAGGTTCGGGGAAAATCCGGGGGGGAATGTGAAGGAGTTTGAAGACCAAGTTGGGTGCTGGGGAAACTAAACTAAACAAAACATGTTGTCTTTGCTTTTGTTGTAATAAATCACTTGAGTGAATTTGCAGTTGATGTCGTGATTTCTTCAAAGCAGTTGTTAGCATTTACAAAGCAACTAGCATCATCCATAAAGATTGTCGAAGTTGGTTAACAAAGCTAAGAGACAAGATGTCCTGATCCTTCACTATCCTGTAGTTTTTGTGGGTGGGGGGGGGCTCAAAAAACAAAAGCATATATAGCTATGAAACATCAAATATAGAAATACCTGGAATTAAAAAGCAGCACCCAATGTTAATATGCTCGAACTGTTGTTTCATGTATGATTGTCTTAAGGAAAAAGCATTGCATTTGCCATACCACCGTGTTGCACGGGACAGTCAAGAAGGGATCTCTAGCAAACCAAGACTACTTAAACACGAAGATGAAGATCACTATATATGTTGTGTTTAATTTGATAGATTTGTTTCACCAATTCTCAATGCTTATGAAGCTGCCACAATGCAGATTTTGATAGAAGCTATCATTTTAGGCACACCAAAATAAAGTTCAGTTTTAAGAGCTATATTGGAAGTGGTTTTTTTCATGTTATTGTCTTCAAAAACTCCATTTCAAATATCTTTATATAAGCAGCGTATTTTAAAATATAGTCTTAACCCGTTATAGCTTAATTAATATTAAAAAATTTAATGTATTGTCCAAAACCAAAACATGTTGTTACATTAAAAATGTTGAGAATGACACTCTAAAGCATACTCTAATTCAAATTATTTCCAGGTACATATTCCAATCAAGGTTTTTAGGCTCTTTATTTTTCATATTTCGAAAATTTGTATATCATGGTAATTTAGAATAACATATTTCTTGCAACCTTTTATTCAATTATTGGTTTTGTTCGTAGGGGTGAATAAATTTGGTTCAACCAGATCAAACTGAATCAAATTCCTTCAACTAAATTATCAAATTTGATTATAATTTTACAAAATATTAAATTGTTATTATTAATTTATTATAAAAATCGACTGTAATTAAGTTTAGTTCAGATTTTATTATAAATTTTGTTCGATATGGTAAAGCTTATAATGCAAATTTGATAAATTAATGAACCAATTTAGTTCAGTTCGATCGGAATAAATCGAATGCTCGTCCCCCATTGGTTCGAACTAATTATATTATAACACATCAAATAGCAAAAACATATATGCCCGTGACCTATAATTTATCAGATGTTGAAGTATTAAGTAGATATTATTTAATTTGATCGGCTCACGAAATTATGGATAATGACAAAAGAAGAAACAAAAAGAGAAGTTATCAAAACATGTATAAAATTGAATTGGATAAACTATTTATATAATTTGCAATAGTCCAATCCTTTAGCTTTTGAGTATGAAGGTTCACACAATTGAATTATAGGTCCCACTGCCCTACACAACAATCAAACCCAAACAACCCATGATTTTGTCGGTCAATATTTTAATTCAATTCAATAAACATAATTACCTTTAATATTTATTGTGATTTCAAATCCGAAAGTTGAGATTTGTCATTGATTCTGCAATTTATTTATTAGTTTTAAGCTTAATGTCAAATCTTGTTTGGTTGCTGGAGTATAAAAAATTTACCGATTTGACGAAAATCCGACCCGATAAAAATTAAAGATGGTTGAATTAGTATTTTGGACATCTTACCAATAGTATATAGTATAAGGATGCGATGTAAGAAATTTGAATAAATGACAATTGACCAAGTGAATTATTGTCAATTAAGTACTAGTCAAACAAGACTTTCATATATTGAACATCAGATTCGTATTAGAAATTATTGAAATAGTCTATGGATGTTGTAATTTTAAATGACTTTACTCCTGGGCTCTTGATCAAATTTGTGAAAATCTTTCAATCAAGAAAATCAAAATTTATGCTTCAATCCTCATTAGAAAAAAGATATGTTCTTCTAAATTTATGGTTAATGTTTTCTTTTTCATGGAAATAATGTACACGAGTTCATTAAATACTCTATGGTATTTTGTATTAGATAACAGTTGGCAATTGACCATGGGAATTATTATTACATAATATCCGATTTTTTTTTACTTTTCACAGTGATATAATGGGACAGTTCACCTTCTGCCAAAATAATTTTGGTATATAATTAATTTTATAATTATAGAGTAGAAATGTTTATATAAATAATATTTTTTCTACGATGACTAAATTATTTTATATAGTTTGATTGTTGAAGAGAATAATAATTAATATATCTAGAAGGAATCAAATCACAAGACATATTCTCTCAGATGTCGTATTGATAGCGATAAGTATTTGTTTTATTATTAATTGATTGAAGAAAAGTCAAATTTGTACAGTGAATCGTATCATGTAAAGCTATAAAATCAATCAAATAAAATTTTATTTTAAGATTCATGAACGTGGAAATGCATTTAATTATGCATTGTTCTCTTTCCACTATTTTTGAAAAAATTAATTTGGAAGAGATGTTATGAGAATAGTCTGGTTTTAAACAAATGATATATTTTATCATTATATTCTTTTGACTTTTGTGTCCATTTAGTTTTATTTTTATTCTTGTAGATGGAAATATTTATGAATCACAACATTTTTATCAATGCAGTTACACTAAAAATGTCTGAAATATCAAGAAAATGTAGTTCAGTTAGTAATACAGACTGAGTATGTGGGAGAGAACGGAGTTCGAACTCCATTAAATACATTTGTTGGAAGGGGTGAAAAGCCTTCACTATGACTAAGCCCCGAACAATGTATCTCAATGACAATACTTATAAATTTTATCAAAAAAATGTCCGAAATAAACTATTTAGGTGGTTTGACTAAATCTAATAATAAAGAATTTTAAAGTTTTAATTGCGAATATTATGATTTAAATATAAATATTATTTCTGTTAGGGTCGACCACATATTCTACCATTTTTTCTTTTATGAATTAGTTTCAAAATTTAAAATGATGAAAACTGAATTATCTCTCATATTTTTTTCAAAAATAAATTCCTAAAATCATTGTTGGTTATCTTATAATACTTCAAAACTCGTGAAAATTGATTGGCATTTAGTAAACCATTGTTATATATTCATTTGACATTCAGTATAATGTTTCTCAGTCTTCGATCATGAAAAATGTACAATCCATACCTATTTTCAGGTTTGTTTTACATTGATAACATAAGTCACCACTACATTTACTCAATCTCTATAATTATATATTATAAAATTACAACATAAATTTTTTACGTATATTTAATTTCCAAAGCCAGACTAGCTACATATTGTTAGAATATCAATTATATTGTAACACTGATATATGTACAATAAAGATAATCAGGCCAACCATACGACATTAGGCATAAAATAAATAAATTTATTTCGATGCAACAATATTAATATGATAGTCACCATATTGACTTAGTTAATAAAAGGGAATAAGTGTAGCCAATTGGTGGATTTTAGTAATGGTTACTTATTAAGATAATAGCTTTGAAACTTTGTAAACATAATAATATAACAATATCAGAAAAAGTTAATATTAATTATTATCTTCTAATCAAGGTAAAATTCTAATTTGGTATTATCTCATAATATCTCTTATTTATCTCTAAATAGGAATATCAGTTCTAGCCTAATTAGGATTGCTCTAAGTCTATATAAAAGCTAACTCTAAACCTGCAAAAAAACAAGAGACACTCTGACGCTCAAGTCAGTAAGAGATCGAGGTGGAGAATAATATGAATAATTGTTATGATCGTGTCAATTGTACCTTTGAGGTTTAGAATTAGCCTTTATATAGGCTAAAGGCAGTCCTAATTAGTGTGAAACTGAGATTTCTGTTTAGAGATAATTATGAGATAATATCAAGTAGGAATCTTACTTTGATTAGGAGACAATAATTAATGATAATTTTCTGATAATGTTATCAGAAGTCCCCCCACAAGTGTGAGAAGATGCTTTAGCGGTTCATTGCTTCACCATTTTGTAGGATATTTTGCTTTGCAGGCTTTCATCGTTGTGGCACACTCATTGAGAAGAATTTGATATCTATACGTGTACCATCATGTAGCAATGTGAACGTCTAAAGGTCTGCTTTTAGCTTTTTTGCCAGGGGACTATTTCTTCTAGTTGTTGATTGGTCCGCTTTTGGCTCGTTGCCTATTTTCGGTGGAATGGTGCCACGGGACTTGTTTGGCCGACATGTGATTTTTGTATTATGATATCAACTCTCTCTGAGACCCTTAACAAATATAAAGTTGCTTATCTCTCATCCTTTGAACATATTGAAGCATAGACTCTTTCTGTTTATCTTTTGACCTGAAATTCTATTAAACTTTCACATGGAAAAGTATTTTATCCAAGTCTCATTAGTTACAAATGGTTTGTATAACATCTCATACAAAATAAATAAATATCTTCAAAATTTGCAATTCTATGCTATGTACTCATCTCTTTCCGTTGTTGCAGCACTTTTATTAGTCGAGATGAATTTCGTTAATGCCCGCACAGATTGTGATGTACAAACTGAAACTTCATTAAGCTAGACAAAGAAAATATATTTTATACACGTAACTTTTTAGTTAGTGTCATTAGTCACATATAAAAACTTCAAATATATGTAAAATTAAACACATATATCCACACTTTATAATGAATGCACATTTATCTTTGCGAGACATTAGTCTCTCCTTTTGATTATTTAGGCTTTATCTTTCTCCGAGTAAATACCCGATCTTTGATATTTCTCCTCTTGATTGATAGATTGGCCTTTCGGCCCCACAATCGGGTTTCAGCTTTTTGATTTCAATAACTGTGTTTAGAGTTAGCCTTTATATAGGCTTAGACCAGTCATAATTAGGCTAGAACTGATATTCCTGTTTAGAGATAAATAAGAGATATTATGAAATAATATCAAATAAGAATTTTACTTTGATTAGGAAAAAAACTAATATAGAATTTTCTGATAATGTTATCATAAACCAAATACATTTGAACTTGTTCCAAATCTCCTCTCCCCAAGCATTCAAATGTTTCTTTCGATCCCTTGAATTTGCAAAAAAATATTACTTTACTCCCTTCAACTTATAAAAATACATCATTTTATCCCATAGACACTACGTGTGGGCTTTTAATTGACTTAACTTTTAAAATAGAAATCCAATCAGATATGCAAAACTTTAAATTTTAATGTTCATTTTAGACAAATTTAAATAAACGAGAAATTATAAAAAAAAGTTAAAGACAAAAAAGAACATTTGAAAGTTCAAAGCATCAACAAAATAACAACGGATAAATTCATATGATTGTGTGTATGCATTCTCTCAGCATTATACGGTGACAAGAATTACAGCATCGATGAGCTGAATTGACATGATCGCATATTAGGCCTAGAAAGTAGGGTAAGGATTATTGATTGTTATAGCACTTTTACATTTTGTACTGCTTAAGAATTTTACGCGTTTTATGCATACTTTCCCAATGTCAGAAAATCCAGTTAAACAGAAACAAAATAAAATTCATCAGTAAATGCTAAATGGTAAACTTATGTGACCTACCCCAACGCGTCTTCACTGTTTTTAACCTTCCCAATTCCACAAAGCAGATGTCCAAATTAAAGTGCTAAACATCTAAATTCAAGAATTTTAAAGCCATTCTCGAATTGGAAAGTTATTTTAAAAAAAATATCTTCAATTTTTTTCTATAAAAATAGGTTTCAGTTTCCAAAAAAACAGCTTAATTAATATTAGAGTAAATTTTTGTTATTTAATGCGAAAATATGTTGTTTTACATAAAGTTCATGAGAGAAGCTCTCAAAATTAAACAATGGCTTGAAAAACAATTTCAAATAACCTTTACATATGGTTTAAGGATTAGGTTTTGGGTTGCATTTCAATCAACAATAAAGTTAGGGCAAGTTACAAAAAAAACAAGCCTCGTCCTTGGGAGAGTGGTGAAATGGGCTAAGTCTAGTAAGAAGAGGGTGCTAAATTCAATAAAGAACAAATGAAGTTGTTAAAAGAC
>CAOJBJ013330313.1:0-11930 GCA_948291685.1 Euphorbia celastroides | reverse complement strand
CGTATTAATGTTAACACGAATTTAGAAAGATTGATAATAAGGTTTGAAAAGATATTACGAAATATCAAGTAATAGGGTGAAAGCTAATTCTAGTCAATTAACAACACATTTATAAAGAACAACGATCACCGACCTATCTTACAGACTTGCACGAGTTGAATTAATTATTGGAGGTTATATTCAATTTTGTATGTTATTGCATGTGAAATTAGAAGACAAATGTATTTTGTACTAAAAATTTGTCACTAAACTATTTTCTATGAAAGTCCACCCTCCCTACAGTGGGATCCTGGTTCTGTCACTGACTACTATACTAATATGGTATTACGAATCATGACGTTACATTTGGAGAAATTTTACCATCATCGACCTGATCTAATTAGGTGCTAAAAGGACTCTTTTTGATACTTTATATGTGTAAACTTAAATTGTACTTTGAGAACTGTTGAGACACATGGCAAACATCAAGTGTAAGGTCCTGTTAGTACCTAATTGGACCCGAAGCATGCTAAAAAAAACTACATTTGACCAACTCTGACAAATTCGGTCAATGATGAATTCACTTAACCCTTGAAAACAAGCAGAGCATTTGACTATTTTAAAACAAAGAAAGTGCAATCCGAAAATTACAACACAATAATACCTTATTTTTATAAATATACCGTTATTAATATTGACTAATACCGCATAGTTAAGTGTTTATTATAAATAATTTTGAGAGAAAAGTGTAATCTAAAAGAATTTCAAATAATAAATATGAACAGTAATACATTTTGTGTGGCTTTTATTCGTTAGTCAGCAATCATCCAAATCAGATTATTAGAAGCAGAAAGTGGAGCACTTGTAGTTTCACAATCAATTGATAGTGAAGATAAAGTGTAGTATAGAAAGGAGTTTATTAGGTTAAATTTAGATTTAGTTTATAAATAGTTTGTAACAAGTTAATTCAATTCAATGTAATTTCATGGTTGAATTCTTATCTCTCTCTTCGGTCTTTGAACCCGTTTATGCCTTTTACCAAGATTATGAAATGAACTATGTAGTATCAATCCACTTCCTAGTTTTTTTTTTAAGGTTGCTTTTAATCATTTTTACATTTGAGCTTATTATTCTCTGGCTCTCTCTTTTTAATGCTATCGTAATGATATTTGAGTTTAACTTCCCGATAGAAAAATGTTGAAAATACATTGGTATTATAGGGTTTCGGTTGAAATGACTTTTTTAAGAGCATTCTTTAAATTTCTTCTTTTATTTACAGTAGCAAAAATATACAAGTAAAATATTCTTACGAAATACTATGAAATCGTTAGAATTAAAATCAGTATATCAAACTGCTATGAACTCATTCAGTTTATCACTAAATTATTTAAAAAATTATGCCAAATAGATCAATTTAGATCCAAAAGATAGCACTTACACTCAAATTGATCCAATATTAATTGGAATTAATATAAATATAGAGATCGCACCTAAAGTTTTAGTCAAATCCAACAAATTACCACATGCTCTGAAAAAAATATTGCATTCACATTATTGCATTGTTACATGAAGTAGAGAAAATATAGTACAAAACAGACCAAAAAATCAGTTCAGAAAGCTCCCATTTCCATATTCAAAGATTCCACAAAAATGAGCTACAACAAGAATATTCCTTTCCAATCTACTATAAAACATCTTCTATCTTGTCTGGAAGTTGAGGTATCTGATGCATCCAGTGAAAATGAAAAAGAAGAGCAATACCCAGGCCAGATGAACAATCACAACAGGCCCCAGGAAATCATGTTCAAAGCCAAATGCCTGCTTAAGGTATGCATTCACAGCCATTGATTCTGAACCCGGAATTTCAAGGGGCGTTGTCACATCCCCGATTTGCGAAGTTATAACTCCATATATTATCCATGCTGTTGGGGACCCCCAGTAGTACCATCTCCACCATACCGGCATTAGCTGCATTTGTCAATGCAACCATTTTCATAAACTTTATACACAAAGCAAGAACAAAACCCGAAATTTTACTATAGATTGCTTACCGGTCTAGCAATCATGAAGCCCGAGAAGAGGTTCCACAAGCTGAAGAAGAAAGACATGAGAATTGCAGCAACTTGTTGGCCCGGTGTCAAGGAAACAAGCATCATCCCGTACAATGAGTAGATTAATAAGCACATGACAACGAAGTAGGTGAAATAGAAAAACTTTTCCACCTCCCATATGAACCCGATCATTGAATACAGAATAAGAGAATATATTATAGCTTGCACGGAATCGTAGATGGCCTCGATAGCGACCTGATCCAAAGAAAAACCCGACAATTTTAGCCCATAAACTTTAGGTTGTAAGAAATGCATTATCTTTGGTTGAATGCATCTATAGCCCTACGAACTTGTCCACGAAAGTTATCCAACACTCTAAACTTTCAACAGTCGTAAATAACCTGCTGAAGTTGTATTAAACTGCAACAAACCATCTCAACTAGTTAAAAGCTTCTAATGCTAACATGGCGTGCACCTGTCTTTTGACTTTTCAAACTTTGATTTTCTTCACCACGTCAGCAGTAGGGAGATTAGTTTGTCTGCTTTTAACAAGTTGAGACGCTTAGCTGCGACTTTTGACAACTACAGTGTAACTTTTGACAGTTCAGTAAGTTACTCGGTCATATGGATATAGATCCTTTGAATGCATATATACCTGAGCGAATGCATATGGCAACTCTGAATACATTCCAGCAGCTCTTTCACGGTAAAAGACAGTTCTCTCGATTGCTACAGTAGTAGTCACTGACATTGCAGTGATGGATCCCAAGAATAAAAGAGCACCGAAAGAAGCTCCAAGAAGATTCTGCAGGTCCTGTTGCTTATCACTAAGACAAACAAAAACGCTCGGTCAATTTATATTTGGATGAAACAAAAATGGTTGTAGTAACAAGTTGCATGTGATGATCTTCACTTACTATTGCTGCCCTTTATCCCAGAATATAAGACCAAACATAAGTCCAAAGGCGATTGTCATAACAAAACGAATCACGTTGAATTGTGTATTCCGCCAATATGACCAGTACTGCTTCCAGAAAGTCGCCTTGCACTGAGTCCAAAAGCTTTGTGAGTATTTTGTAGGGAAGTAGAGATCTTTTGAACCCGGTGGTGGAGTGCTCAGTTCTTTAATGAGCTCTTGATTTCTCCTGAAAATCAAAGACAAACCGAAACATTATAAAATCGCAACAAATCCAGTTCAGTTTCACAGCCAAAAAATGGGATTTTGAGTACTCACTGGTAGAGATCCGAATTGGCGTAAATTTCTGCAAAATCAACTCCAAGCTGTGCCTCTACTTGAGTGGAGGTAACCTCGAGCATCCAAGTGGCAGGATTATAGCCTTCTTTAATCTTAGGAACTCCTGGTATTGCCTCAAAATACTCTACAAGTTTATGAGAATGGTGACCGAGTGGTCCAGTGTATATGACTTGTCCTCCTCTTTTCATCAACAGTAGCTGCAATTACCGAAAAAATTATTTAAAAGTCGACAAAAATCACAGATAAATGCAAATGAAATGAAACAAAAGCTAAACCTCATCAAAAGCTTCAAAGATGTCAATGCTCGGTTGGTGGATAGTGCAGACAACGGTTCTTCCAGTGTCAACGGTGTTCCTAACGGTTCGCATAACAATGGCTGCAGCTCTAGCATCGAGTCCCGATGTAGGCTCATCCATAAATATGATAGAAGGATTTGCAACCAACTCGACTGCTATAGTAAGCCTTTTTCTCTGTTCTGTTGAAAGTCCGCTAACTCCGGGAAGTCCCACCAAAGCGTTCCTTATTGAATTAAGTTCCACCAATTCCATAACTTCTTCAACAAACATCTGCAAGTAAAAATCAAGCAACGTCAGAAGAGTTTTCCCATTTTCAAACTTATAAGGGAAGGACAAGTTTCATTCTTAGATAGCACACCTCTCGGGTTTCCTTCTTAATATCGGAAGCAAGACGAAGCCAGGCAGAGTATACTAGAGACTCATAAACAGTTACATGTGGTGAATGAATGTCGTTTTGCTCACAGTAACCACTGATTCGGGCAAATGTGGCTTGATTTTTCGGGTAACCCGAAATTGAAATACTTCCTTCAATGTATCCACCGGTCTTCCTTCCAGCCAATACATCCATTAGAGTTGTCTTACCAGCGCCACTAACACCTACCAATGCTGTCAAAGTACCAGGCCTGAAGGCGCCACTGACATCTCGCAGTAGCTGTAGCCGGTCTTCTTCAATTCCTTGGGCTTTCATCTCCTGAAGAGTTAAACGAAACTATGGTGAGCAAATAGACCTTTTAGTTTTATTACATGCAAAATTGAAACAATGGTGTACCGCTGGCATGTCAACGGAGTAGCTGACATGGTTGAAAGTAAGTGAAAGAGGCTGGAAAGGCAAAACCATCCCTTTCGTAGAAACATTTTTGCCCAAGTTATCGTGCTCCTGAGTCTCCACCATTTCGATTCCTGCAATGAACAGTTTGATCCTTGTATTGTTAGAACATCAGAAGCAACAAAATAAGCAAGATGATAAACATAAGAAGCGAATATAAACCTTGTGAAGCAGATGATGCCTGCTTGTTTTCATCTTCGGGATCATTAATAGTAGCAGATTTTTCAACGGGAGCTGGCATTGATAAGAGAAGATATCATTAAGAACATGAGTTTGAGATCTAGAAAGGTTAACAGATGAACATACGGGGAACATAGACTTACGATTCAAATATGTCATTGCAAAAACAACAAGGATATTGAGAATAATTGAGAACCCGAAAAGCCATCCAATGCAAGCCCAATACCATGCATTGGTTGTGAACATACCCCTTTCTTTGAGAAAGGCAATTCCAATTGTAGGCTCACTTGCATTGCCAGTAGGCTGCACCACAAGAACAAAAGTGAGAAAGCCAAGAATTTGGATCTTAATATTAAAAAAGGCAAATTTCATGAACAACGTTCGATTAAACTGGCGGTGATGATGACTTACTTTGTTCCACCGATCATCAAGAAACTCGTTTATAGTAATGGCATTTTGTCCGTACATTATAGGAGAAGTATAATATGCCCACTGCAGCCATGATACAATGTCATCTGCAAACCAAAATTCAAACGCATTTTTCCATTTAGAAACAAAATTGCATTGAATAAGTGCCAGGGACAATTCAGATCGGTTTTATTACCTTTAGAAATAATGAAGCCACCGAGGATACTGAACAACAAGAGGACGAGAAACCCGTATGTATTTGCAGCAACTTCTGTTCTTCCAACAGCTGCTATGAAACGGAACAGAGCCAGACCCGACTGGTTCACCGCAATATATGACACGAACTGTCTGAAAAATCTGAAAACATTACAAAAAAATCAGTGACCAAATAAAATCAAGAAATCAACAATGTCCGCCACTATAACCAATAGATCACAGAACTTACCGACTTGCAGCAGGAGCAAAACCGATGGTATAGTAAGTCAGAACGGTCCAAATGCCGGCTTCCATTACTGACATGGGAATTCTGAGGATGTAAATAGGCAAGACATGGGCCCAAGCTGGGTAAAACAGGGAATCCCTTTGCTTGAAGAACACTGGAAGCCTGACAAGAGTCATGGAAATCTCTGCCATTCCATTGAACATCACATTCATGAGACCGAAAAACAGGGCCCCAAAGTATTTTCCTGCACCTTCTCGAGTACCAGGATCCATCTCGGTTCTTAAGAAGAGAGTAAATGCAATTACAGACATGAACGTCAACTGGAAAGTCTTGAATATGTATATAAACGAGTTGCGTTTCATCAACAGCCATTCCCTGTCAAAGCAAGCTTTGAAGAGCTCCATTTTGGAAATCCCATACTTCTCTTTGACCAAAGCTGCAGGATGTGTTCTTGCCTTGTCAAAGGGGACACTGAGCTCTTCTGAAATCTGTTGCCCGATGTGAAACGATCCAAAGGCTTGTGAGAATTCAGACACTGAGACATATCTATAAGGCTGGTTCTTTTTGTACCAGTACTGTTCTTGGTCTTTTTTGGATGTCACTTCCTGCAGAAAATCTGCAACGCCCTTCCTTTCGGGACATCTGAATCCCATGTACTCGAAGAATTCTAGAACGTTCTCCCTCGGGCCTTGGTACACTATCTGACCCTCTGAAAGCAAAATGATGTCATCAAAGAGATCATATGTCTCTGGTGGAGGCTGCAGAAGCGAGATCACCATTGTTGCATCCATTATATGAACCATTTGCCTCATGTACTTCACAATTTGGAAAGTCGTAGAGCTGTCAAGTCCAGTTGATATTTCATCCATGAAGAAAGCTTTTGCCGCTCCAACCAACATTTCACCTGAATTTCACAGCCCATCAGAAAAACAAAGCAAAAAGTTTTAAACTTCACACTCTAATTTACACTCTAATTTTAGACATACCGGTTGTGACACGCTTTTTTTGTCCACCGGAAATTCCTCTTCTCATCTCATCTCCCACCATGATGTCAGCACATATATCCAGTCCAAGTAGCTGAAATGAATTGGGGGGAAAAATTAGGTCAAATTCATCTTGTTTAGACAATCAAATCAACAATAACAATGGATCGAACAAACCTTGAGAATATAGTCGGTGTACAAACTGGATCCCTGGCCAGCCACAGCAGTAGCTTTCATGAAAGCATCAATTTCAGGATCCGGTTTGATACCGGCTTCTTTCTCTCGCCTCGATAGCTCCAAAAGCAAGTCATATCTACTTCCAACTCCCATACAACGGCCTGCAAAATCAAGGGTTTCACGGACAGTCATCTCGCCACAGTGAAGGTCATGTTGGCTAATGTAAGTGCAGGTTCTTTGAGGATAGAATTCTTTGAACTCATGGCCACAGAAGGTGACTTTTCCTGAAACCTGCCATTGAAAAGAATGATCTTAGATAGATGCAAACACATGAAGTGATGAAAGATAGGGGAGACAAATGCAAACCCTTAGATCATCTTCGAGTTTGCCTGCAAGTGCTTTTAGTAGAGTTGTTTTCCCTGAACCGGGAGGCCCCAGAAGTAATGTTATCCTGGAGTGAAAAAGGTATAAAAAAAAGCGTATTTCGCAATAATCTTTGACAGAAATTGGTTCATATGCATACCTTGATGGCTTTATTATTCCACTGATGTTCTTGAGAATCTTGATGGTTCTTTTCTTAGATGGAGAAAGCCCAATTGTACCAAGAGCACCCTATCCAAATAAATTCAATTATCAAGTCAAAAAGAGAAATTTCTCTCACAAAATTCTTTGCCTGTTATCAAACTTTTGTGATTTCATAAAATAGCAAGTTGATCTTATTAGTCATAATTGATTAAACACCAAAACAGAACATTACAAGTGGATATAACGATTCAAACTAATTATTGTGAAACAGAAAAACATACCTCAACCGTATTGAGGACAGCGTTCAGAAGAGTTGGAAGAGCTCTGCTTCCAATTTGGGCTTCTCCTTCAACCGCCAAATGCTCAAATCTCACTTCAATCTTAGGAATATCAATCCCCACCCTGTTCACAAAGATCCAAACAACTCAACCAACAACTCAAATAACAAAAAAAGAAAAGAACTTCAATCAAACCAAAATCAACCAACCTGTCGGTTCGATTCCTGATTCTCCACAAGAATTTCTCATTATCCTGGTCAACAACCTGCAGAATATTGTTGACCAATTGCTTCTTATCTTGAATCCCAAGCTGAGTAACATCAATTTGGTTCTGCACAACCCTTCCATTGCTCAAAACCTGCCTGAGCATCCCTTTTCTGACTCTGTCATAAGTGGGCAGCCTTTCAACGGCGGCCCACCAGAGCTCGGCCTCATCGTCGTTCTCATACTGCCTCGAACTCCGCTGAAACGCATCAGGCGCGTAGAATATTTCCCTAACACTCGCGCTGGCAGAGCCCCAGCTTCTCCTGCTGCTTTGCCTGCCACTGGTTTGCCTGTTCAGATCATCCGCACCTAACCTCGCTGCCATCTCTGCTCACTTCAAAGCTCTCAGCTTTCGTCTTCCTCCTGTGAAATTCTCTGTAAAGGAGGCAACTTTATGCGAAATTTTGATCAGATGTAAAACTTGGCGGCCGCCCTTTTCTCCTTTGGTGGAGAATGAAATGTTAAAGATGGCTGGGAGTCTGAAAGGATGCATATTAATACATAAAAAAAATAGTATCCAGAAGGAAGAACTCCTGGTCAAAAGATTTGTAACAATTCGGGAGCTTGTGTGTGATATTTACATGAAGGAAGCATCCAAGTTCTTGCGTGCGTTGTCAAAGATGGATATTTGACCAGGCACAGTGCTTTGAATTTTCAATCAGAAAACCAAATTGGATTGGATGGATATTTTTGAGAAATAAATGAAAATGGGAAGAAAAACGAAAATGCCGAATTGTGAGAAATTCGAGTCCACGGCCGCCGCTGCTGAATTCTTTTATATTTTTCCAATTACAAGACTTGAAGTCAATAATGATCGTCTTACGGTTTAACAAAAAACAAAGTCTTCCGCCAATTTGAAAGACCATTTTATGGGGTTGAAACAACTTCAGAAAAATTCTTTAAGTCTTTAATTGTAATTTGCATATATAAACTAGGAATGTGTCTTTTGGATTCTTCTGCAAAGAAGTTTTCCCACAATATTTTTTTTTATATGAAGTCACTTAAAGTTCGAGTAAGAATGAAAATTAAAAAAGCACTATAGGAAAAGTGTGTTTTTCTGGTATAATATATTTTTTTTTGAAAAACTCTGGTACAGTATATTTGTTTTTCCATTAAATTATGAAACAAAAACAAAAGCTTATAAGATTCCTTAAAGTTTAATATTCCCACCAATAATTCATTTTATTTCTAGTTTTGGTGTTCTAGAAGCAGTTATAGGTTGAAAAGTATTAAATTTAAAGAGTTTATCTAGTTTCCAAAATATGACCTCGCAATAAAATACCATGTGTAGTAGTATATTATTTGGGAAGATGAAGCATAATTTGATGGAACTTTACTTTATTGCAATTAAAACTCATATAATTATATCCAATATCGTCGTTAAACCAGTCAAGTCTGAATTGTCTAACTGCAACATTTAGACATAGTGACTAACATAATTGTGTGCAAATGTATAAATAAATAAAAATTAGAGTGAAAGACATAAATTAATAAATATCATTTTATCAAAAATAAAAATTACAAGGAAAAAAAGTCATGTGAATCTAGAAAGGGTATAAAAATGGAGGAGAAAATTGAAGCAAGAAACAAGCGTTTGAATGAACTAAAGAATAACTGTATATAATATTATAATTTAACATTGATTGATTGCATGAAATTTTCTTATTGACCTTATAAATAAATAACAATATTTTAAATGATTAAAAAAATAAACCTCTAGAAGCATGGGTTGGCTTGCAATTTGCTACTTCCTTTTTATGTGATATTTAGTCAAAGTTCATGTGGGCAAATTATAATAAAAACATTTATGAATCTATGATTACAACTTTTTGCTGGTTTCCATTATTGTTGGTGAAATGAGTTGAACTTTAAAAAACAGTACACCTGAGTTGAATTTTTTTCATTTTACAGATTTTAAAATTCTATCATATCAAACTTAATTATCAGAAAAATTCAAAATGATGTTATATATCGTATCATAATTCAACAGAATGGTTTGAAATTCACCCACGTGATTTTTTATTCCAAATAAAGAGTAAATTCATTATATTAGAATACAATACTACTTGAAGAATAATACTTGGAGTGTCTTGCGTTTCATGGTTTGTACCTGCGTTTTAGAATCTAAATTAGTTGTGTAGATTTCAAGACTGTTTCTCATTGTCGTTTTGTCATTTGCTTGTTTTATCCAAAACTACAACATAAAATATGGATCTTGCATATAATAATACATTTGCCATTTCATTACAACTAAGGAAGATAAGTACAAAAATGGTCATCACACTAATTCTCCCAGAGCTAGTTGAATAAAAAAATGCATTTAAATACAAGTAAAATGACTCTGAAATAAAGAAATTAGAAAACTAAAAAGCTGGAAGAATGTTGCTATCTTCTTTGGAAGTTGAGGAATCTGATGCTTGCAGTAAAGATGAAGAAGAAGAGCAAGAACCAACCCAGATGAAGAAGAGCAACAGGCAGCACAAAGTCATGCTTAAAACCGAACGATTTCTCCAGGAACTCATTCACAGCCATTGGCTCTGAACCTGGGATTTCAAGCGGCGTTGTCACGTCCCCAACTTGAGAAGCCAAAACTCCATAAATTGTCCATGAAGTTGGAGATCCCCAATAGTACCATCTCCACCATGCTGGCATTTGCTGCAACAATCAACTCCAAAACCTCAATTTCCGACTCTTTAAACATTGCCACAAATGCACTAACTCGACACATTTTTGTTTGTATTGCCACCGTTTTAGTCATTTAGTTCAGTTCTTGTTTCCTTCAATTCAGTACTTATTCAATAAGTTTCAGTCTAGTACTTTTAATAATTTTGAGTTCATTGCACTAGTTTCAGTTCAATTAAGTTTAGTTCCATCCAATTCAATTTAGTTCAAAACCTACCAGTCGGGGAACCATGAAGCCAGAGAATAAGTTCCATAAACTCATGAAGAAGCTCATAAGAATTGCAGCAACTTGTTGACCAGGAGTCACGGCGACAAGCATCATTCCATACAATGAATAGATGGCAAAGCACATGAACACAAAGTAACTGAAGTACAAAAACTTGTCCACCTTCCATTCAAAGCCAATCATTGAGTACAAAAGGGGAGAGTATATGAGAGCTTGAAAGAAATCATAGATAGTCTCTATGGCCACCTGAACCAAAGAAACCGAGAATCATATTAGGCTTCATAATAGATCAAAAAACCGTTTTTGGAAAAACGGAACGTGTGGATACTTACAAGAGAAAATGCATATGGCAACTCAGAATACATTCCAGCAGCTCTTTCCCTATAGAAGACCGTTCGATCAATTGATACAGAAGAAGTCACTGCTATAGCATTTATGGCTCCAAGGAAAAGAAGAGCACCAAATGCAGCACCCAGAAGATTCATTAAGTCCTGCTGCCTTTGACTGTAATTGAAAGGGCAAGACAAAGTCCAACCCAAAATTAGGACCCATCGAAAATGTAACAAATGTCACAATCTTGAACAAAATGTTGCATATACTTACTATTGTTGTCCTTTATCCCAGAATATAGAACCGAATAAAATTCCAATGGCGATTGTCATAGCGAATCTTATCGTGTTAAACTGAGTATTCCTCCAATAGGACCAGTATTGCTTCCAGAAACTCGCCTTGCATTGAGTCAAAAAGCTTCGGGAGTATTTGGTCGGGAAGTAAAGATCCTTTGAGCCTGGTGGTGGATTGCTCAGTTCCTTAATAAGCTCTTGATTTCTCCTGAAAATCAAAGACATTATAGAAATTTTAGCTTCTACTTAATAAACAAGATTTGATACAGAACCCGAAATGTCATTTTGTAGCACTTACTGGTAAAGATCAGAATTGGCATGAATTTCGGCAAAGTCAACACCGAGCTGTGCTTCTACTGAGGTAGAGCTGACCTCAAGCATCCAGGATTATAGCCTTCTTTGATCTTAGGGACTCCAGGTATTGCCTCGAAATACTCTACAAGCTTATGTGAATGGCGACCAAGGGGTCCACCATATATCACTTGGCCCCCTCTTTTCATCAACAAGAGCTACAACAAGTGGCGCCATTACATTAAAACATTAAGCTTATGTAATATTAAATTGCATAGAACAGGACTTTAATCAAAATAAAATTTATATAAAACTAATTGAATTCGCTCAATCATATAGGAGCATCAAAAAGCTTGTTCCCTTAGCCGTGACACTATTTTTATTTTTAATGAAAGACCATTTAACACCCTGTTTTTTTCAACTTATTTTTCATTCAGTTCAGTT
>CAOJBJ013330289.1:0-16494 GCA_948291685.1 Euphorbia celastroides | reverse complement strand
CACATGTTGTCATGTCCACTAACGGTTCCGGTTCCGGTTGTCACTATATTAGCTTCCTTTTTTGGTTTGATCCTCTAAACTTTCATTGTGGGATTCCACTATTAAGCTACGGTCTAAGCATTGAGTACAATCAATCATTCTAGTAACATAAAATAGAATCTTGTATTTCATGCTTTTTATGTAGTTAAAGCATTCTATAAACTTGTACAACCTTTGTATAACTTGCTTTTATATGCAAACCATTCTTCTACGTTTTAAAATATCATGTACTTAAACCATTTTATTACCTTGTATCATATAACCTTCGACAACATGGTATGACCTCTTGTCACCTTGTATAACGTGGTTTTTATGTACTTTAATCAATCTATAATCTGCTTTTTTAAGTACTTAAACTCAGGCCCGGCCCAGACACAGGTGCAACAAGTGCACTGGCCTAGGGCCCCAACTTAAAAGCAGCCTAAAATTATTTTTTCATGTGTATTGGGTCAGTCCTCCTCATTGACTCATTATTCTATTTTTGCTATTTTTTAAAAGAAATTGGGATTATAATGGACCTACTGCATCCCCCATTAGGTCCTTTTGAAGGGCTTTTTACATATATTTAAGCCTAGCATTTAGGTTATATTTATCATCTTATATTAAGTTTGAAACCATAGTCCGGGCCTATTTTCTTTTCTATATACTACCCAAGAGTTTAGTTTATCAACCAAGTTCTGTCAGGCTTTTAGTATGTTTTGTTTTGAACTCATGTTCAATTATAGTTTGGAATCTGAGGCTCTGGTTTATTTAAGAACTTTAAATTGGAAAATAAAAAAGGCCATAAAAACAGAGAGAACACACTCACGCTTATACTAATACAGTTACATATTAGTTTTGCCAAGTTAGCTTGGATTTCCGAGCTCTTCTTCAAATTTCTCATTTTCTGTTTCAATTTTTCCCCTGTTTCTCTCTCTCTCTATATCATTGGTACCCGATCCATATTTCTCTGTCCATCCACCATTTCAATTCATTATCTCAACTGTAACTTGCATGTTACCCGGCCAAATATTAAATTTGATTTAGACCCGTTCTTTTTGGACTGAATAGAACATAACTGAAATTCATGGTGACAAAACAAAACTTATTGACCTATATTTTGGGGTATAAGTTTCATGTCAAAAGTCTAGTTTTGACAATTTTTTCTATGATTAAGTAATATACGCGGTAATAATTAGCTACTCATCAATAAGATTATTTCAACGGTACCAATGTTAGTTTACAAGTGTGGTTAATATCAGTCCGCACTATATCAACTAAGCCTTCTTTTTAAGAAAATTATTTCATATGAGCTTACATTAAATTGAAAAAAAAAATTTCCACCCACTCTGTACGTGGTTCAAACCCGAGATCTCTAAAATTCACAAGTTTTACCTTAACCTCTAGGTTAAGGCTTCAACCACAATCAATCAACTAAGCCTTAATCACATGATGGATGAGGTTAATTTTATGGACGATACAACTTCAAGCTCTATCATATATAAAATGCTTATCAATATCAACATGCATGCTAAAAAAACAAAGCAATTTAAATGTACAACATCAACATTCAGGAAGCAGTTTTATAAACTTTTCAAATTTCATCATTCTTTCTTTTAATTTTTTTACAATAATGATAATAAAAAAGATTTTCTCACCCCACCTCACATATGATTTGAATCTCACGTTTCTAAGAAATCACAAATCTCTACCATTTCTTAGAATTTCATGGCTGATTCCTGAAAAGATATTTTTTCATCAACCCACAATAATTTGTGGCCTAGTTATTAAAATTGAGTGCGTGGGAGGAGAACTAAGTTTGGATCCCGACAATTAAACACATTTTTAGAAACAAGGGAGGAGCCTTAACTGAACTATTCGTTAAACACAAGTGAATACCAATAAATGTCACAAAATAAAAAAATAAAAAGTTTCATCATAAATATGTGTGCGAAATCATTTTTATTTCGACATGGTATTTAGGTCTAAATTAGTATTCAGTCTGTTTGAAACCATTTGAAAATATTCAAATACATACAAGGATAAATATATCAACAGAAAGAAAATTGAATTTTGTAATAGTAAGTGGAAAAAGCATGTTTCAATAATGGTCTTTGTTTTTTTTTTTTTTTTGATATAATAATGGTCTTTGTTTTTAATCTCTTAAAAGCATTTTTCACACATTGTTTCACTCTAAAATATAAAGAAGGAAGAGAGAGAGAAGGATGTAGCTTTTTGAGCAGTGTATGGATAGCTTTATTCCTTGTTCCTAAAACATTCTTGGTTACACCAAAAAGCAGATCCCAAACTCACATTCCATCCTCTCGCCATATGCAAACCTAAAAATTTAACTCTACAGTGACATAATCTTTACAAATTTTAATTTGTATGTGTTATATAAATGTAGATTTTTTTTTTTTTTTTGATAAAATTTATAATTTGTAGATTGATTATTGTATTAAAATCATAAGCTTTACACATTTGATTTTGAATGGAAGAGATAAAGTAAGGAAATCATTTAAAGTAAAAATAAAAAAGGATAAGGACGTGGTAAGTTTTTATTCTTGTAATACTTTTGACCATGTGACCTAGAGAAATGGTCTTGACTTAGTTTTTTTATTGGAGAATCCTATACTAGGGTTTTAAATGTTTTTGAAAGAGAGGAAGATTTTCTGTTTGCATGGATTTGAGTGGCATTTTGGCCTTATTTATTTTAGCTTATTCTTTGTCCAAATATCTACTATTACCACTTGTAGTAGTAAGAATTTGAAGCTGCCATATACAACAAATAAGTACTTCTCATATTTGTCAATGTCTGATGTACAAAAAGGAAGAAATTGCTCAAGATTGGATGGATGAATTTTGGATTTTGGGTTTATGAACTTAGCAACGTGATTTTAATTTTCTTGTTTTGGAACTTTAAATTAATTAAGAGTCTATTTTTCTTATATTATTTAGATTAGGATTTTTAGTTTCAATTATAGTTAGAAATTTTATCTATTTAGGTATTTTAGATTATTAAGATTCTTAGGTAATTAAGAGTTATTATTTTTCTTTTCAATAATTTGCCTATGCATTGATGTAACCTTTTTAAAGGAGTTTTTGATTGAATAAAATTTCAGACGGCTTATTTTGCTTGTTTTTAGAGTTTAAATGTTGAGTGTGGTTTTATCTTTCTCCATTCAACAACAATTCAGTTTGATTGTCGGGTTTGAATTTCTTTCGTTTTTCATCCTATTCGATATTCCGCTGCGTCAATCTCTCATAATTGTATAATCATTTTTCAGTCCCCAGCCCATAACAAACAAAATTCCATAATTGTGTTTCCAAAATCAGTCTTATCCTTCAGTGTCTCTATCTTTGTTTTACTTTGGTTTTTGTTGTGTCAAATTCTACGCAAAAGAACACAAACATAGATATGTGTCAATCGGTTTTTCGAGGATGGGTCAATATTAATTTATCAAACAACTAAATTTCTGGTAGAAATATCTTTTTTCTTCGGTAGATGAGTAGAATTATCTAACAGATGCAGAGTACCAAAATTCCTTTTTGGAAACTTCCTGAACCATTTAAAAAAATCCAAAAATTAAAGAAAAACTAAGATATTTATAAGATGTAGTGCTTCTTTGGGAATGAATTTTGCCTAATTGATATAATTTTCTCAAAGCTAAAATCTATTATCATAGTAAATGGTTGTAAATGGAGCTTTTTGAGTTAAAAGAATGAGAAAACAATATCAAACTTTCCCGTGATGCAGAATTCCACATACACGTATGACCAAGAAAATTAAACTCAAGCGTTCATGTCCCAAACATAAATGTTAAGAAGGAGAAGAAACCATCATTTCTTGAAATTACAAACAAAAATTTGCAGTCAATTTTAGTTTAACAACAAGCACAAAGAGAGTGAGCACTTTCTATTTTTTTCTATCATCAAAAGAAGGAATATATCAAAGCAAAAGCATTCCAAATGATTATAGGTTGGAAGAGAAACATGACATGTTTTCCTCAAACAATCGCCAGATATCTATCAAGTATTTGTTTGTGAATTTAATGCATTTGTTCATATCCAAACATGAAAATCTTTTAAATTAAAGATATGATGCGCAATTTGATCAAGACATAGCCAACATAATAAGAACAGTGCAATTTTCTTCTTGCAAATATAACAACAACATAGATAGGTCTTCAAATGTCATATTACCACACATATATTCATAATGCAATAACCATAATACATAGAGAACAGAAACAAAACAACTTACTAAAGCCTACCATTGCTAATTTGTTTCAGAAGATCATGAAGAGTTGGTCCAATCTTTCTCCCATATTCATTCCTTGCTAGTTAAGCTCAATGGAACGACTACCAACTTCAGATGTATTCAATCCTTGCAAACCCGAAAGCCCGAAAATCTATCATTTGCCTTCAGCAAATTTCGTGTTTAGTTCCTTCAAAAAGCAGCTGGATTTTTTGAACAAGAGAACAACTTTTTGGATTGATAGTCCGGGTTTTTCATAAGATCACAAAAGATGACTCGTGGAAGAAGAAGAAGAAGAAGAAGTAAAACCTGGAAGATCACTAAATGTGGGATTTCCAGTCCAGTATTGATCATTCCCTGAAAAACCCAATAACTTTTTTGACAAATTTAAGCCTTGCTGTTGCTGATAATTTTCCTCCATTTTAACAGTTGCAAATTGAGTAACTACTGAATCCAAGGGCTTCGACCGGAGCTGGGAAACATAACTCGGAGTCCCTGCCCCTTCTCCTTCATACGAATATAACCCATTTTGGGGTTCTAAATTAGTCAACGAAGGAAACTGCTGCATTTGTTGGAATCTCAATTGATCAACAAGTCCACTTGAAATGAAATTCCCAACTGAATTACTACTTCCAATCTGAAACTTCATCACATCACCACCTGTTGCAGCTGTCACATTCTGAATTCCACCATAATTTAACCCGATTCCGGCCAAATTGAAGTCGTTAAGTTGATTTAACGGCGGAAAAATTTGGAGTGGCGGAGGCATATTGTGCCCTAAAATATCATTGGTGCTGCTGATATTTGTGATAAGTCCAGTGCTTGAGCTAGAACTTGCTTTAGATGGCGATTTCGATCTTTTGCTTCCTTTGGTCCTCTTGTTACGCCGGCAACCACCGCAAACTGGAACATTCCGAAGGGCCCCACCTCTAGTCCAGTACCTCCGGCAAGTCTTGCAGAAGTGGCGAGGCTGAGTTAGGTTGTAATTGTTGAAGTAACAAAACTTTGTGTTTGTGGAGTCACATCTAGGACATTTTAGGGCTGTCTCGAGTACCGGAATTTTCGCCAGTTTTGCTAGTTCTAGCATCGAACTAGGCTTCACTGACCCCAAGCCACCACTATGGCCACCAGAAGGCGCTGGCAGTGGTGAAAGTTGGGGATTTTTACCACCATCTACTACTGATAGTTGTTGCGATTGCTGTAAATATAGAAAAAATCACAAACATATATACAAAGGATATTCAAATTAATGGAAGTGAGAATAAGAATTCAGAATATTATTTAGCTTTAGAAGTGAAGAAGCTAAAAAAAATCGAAGAAACATGGAAAGAACGAAATACCTGATTCCAGTTGGGATAGACCGGAATGGATGAGAAGACCATGGTTTCTCTTTTCTTTTGTAAAGGTTAATGGGTTTTTTTGTTTTGTTTTGTTTCTTTCTTTATTTTAGTCAAAGAGAAAGAAGGTGGAGAACCACATCAAGAGAAAGAGTTGCAGAGAAAGAAAGAGGTGGAGATGGAAAGAGAGATAAAGGAGGCTCTGAATTATGTTGTGTTGCTCATTATTTTTGTTCTTTGGTCTCTTCCATCCTTCATTTCTTTTTTTATTGATTTCCCTTTCTCTCTTTTTGTTTTATTAATTTGTTAGGGTTTCAATCTTGCTTAATGAAATGGACTCATTCATTAATTACAAGAGACACTAAGTCCTTTAAGCATTTCTTTATAATCGCAAGTTTGATTCATGGAGATATGAATGGAGCCAACTAAATTGGGGTGACACCCCTTATTTGAGCCACTATAGTACCCGATTTGGATTAGTCAGCTAGTGGTCAGACATTAGACAATGAAAACAAAAGAAAAGTATTTTGGGGATCGACTAACTTTAAGTTTGGTGCAACCTTAAACGCTTGGAGCCATCGTCCTTATAAGTCAGCGAAAATATTAGTTACAAGGTCTATAGTTAGATAGCTTTTGATATAAAAGAAAAGTTTAGAGTTTGAGGAGAATGAAACAATTTCCTTAGCGTGTAAGCTTCTTTTCATACTGTTTTATATACAGTAGCTCAATTCAAAAAAAATAAGTTAGTGGCCCTGCATGTCCATACAAAAGGAGGAACCCTAATGTAATTAATTAGTGCTATTTTAATGCAATGATAATAACTCAATTAATTGGGAAAACTAAGAATAATAAAGTGGGCAGTGGTGGGGCAGTCATGGGTGGGAGTGTCACTATCGAATGTACCTTTGTTTCTAAGGGGTGTCTCCACTCCGAATTTTATTTTTTTATTTTGCATGAAATATATTTGATTTTATAAAATATTTTTATAATATGGAGTGGTCATTCTTTACGTAGATTATTTTAAATAAAAGTTTATTATATATGTACCCTTTTCGGTTTGTAATATTACAATGCGGCATATAAGGAGCGAAGTGGTTGGCCATGTAAATCATCCATATTCTATTATAGGTGGAAACTCAAAAAGGAATACTGCTGAGGTATTACATATGCAATTCTAACTATTCCTTTTTTTTTGAAATATTTATTTTATATTTTTATTGCATTCGTGGTCAATTATATGGAAATGGAGTACCAAAAGCTGGTTGGTTGATGCATCTGATTCAAGTGACATTTATAGATTTGGATATCTTTGAATAAAAAATTAAGGTAAAAATATGAGGTAATTTTAGAAACAAATGTAAATAAATGTAAACATGTATTTCTTAAAATATATTTTTAAGCATGTCTTATTGGAGTTTTTGACCGAACACTTTTCTCGAATAAAGTTTTTTTTTTTGTCTATTTCCTGTTTACAAGCTACTTCTCTTTCAATTAGTGTGCCTACCTAAGATATGAAAATATTTGATAAACTTCAACAAAATCTAGAATATGATAAGAAAAAATATGCAAATAAAAAACTTAATGAGGGAAAATGTCCTCCGTGTACTATAGATTGCAAAGAAAAATTGAACATATAGGCATGTCGCTTTTCTAAGAAAACTCCTTGCACCAATTAATTAGTACATGTTTCATAAAACTGTCGAGCATTGTTTTAAAAATTCTCGCCTAGCACCGCCTAGGCGCTATTTTGAGGTTGGTCACCGCGTCTTGGCTCTTCAGACGTTTCCAGGCGTTGAGTTGACTTATAGCCGTCTAGGCACCGCCTAGTCCGATTTTTTCCGCCTAGGCACCGCCTCGACTCAAATTTTTAAAAATTTGATATTTATAATAAATATATCATAAATTTATTTATACACAAAAAAAAAATAGCTTAATTAGTCAAATCAAGATTTATTCAAGTTTTTTTACACAAAAAATTGTCATTTTAAATCTTGAATCGAAAATTAATTTATTTTATTGCTACAAATAAGAATGTTTATACAATTTTTAACATCTAAAATTTTTAAAAATATAATGAAAAATATATATATTTTAATAATTTATTATATAATAATTTCATTTTATTTAGATTTATATTTTTTTTATTAAGAAAATATTTAAAAAGTTAAAAATTACAATTCCGCTTATGCCCAGGCCCCGCCTAGATATTTGAAGCATCGACCGTCCGACTAGTGTCTAGAGTTTTTCAAAACATTGCTGTCAAGGACCAAAATTTACTGTCATTGAGAAAGCTTGAGAATGAAAATTTTAATAATAAATTAATAACCATTTGAAAAAGCAATTCGAAACTCATGATACCAAGTTGTCCAAGTAAATGCATGTGATTACCTCACATTACTTAGGCCCACTTTGATTGCAATTGATTAAAACATTCCACGTTTCCATCTATTGATTCTTAATCACTAATTAATTATTAATGAGAACAGTTGTAAAGTATTAGCATCAAATTGGATTAGAAGTAAAGAACTAAATATCATATTGGCCAACTAATTAGTGCCATCGTTATATTTAAATCTTCGTAAACAGTAATTCAGTGTCAATTCCACCGATGCTTGCTGTTTTTAGGAATATTTTGTTTGTCAGCTTTTTTTTCAATGTGAGGCAAATGCTGAAGTTGAAATTTCTACATATTTTACTTGGATGAAAATTAACAAATCTACAAAGTCGGAGTGAATTCAAAATTCTTCTGTAATGAGGTCCAATTATCAATCCACATAAATTTCAATTTTCAACACTATAATTACAGTTCAATGTGAAAAACATAGCTAGTTTAGAATCAATCTGTTGATAAAATGAACTAGAAGCACAAGATTTTTTAAATGATTTTTAGTTGAAAGTTGAACTCGACAAATATCGGCTCGTTTTATTGAAAAGGGAAAATAAAACAGCAACAAGATTAAAAAAAAAAGAAGAAGAAAAGAACAAAAAAAAACATCTCTAAAATGTTAACAAGTCATTCGCAATGAAAATTTTGATAGTCTATATAAAACATAACTTGGCAAGCACATATTCGTGAAACTGCAAGGTCTTCTTGCATAAGCTTCAAGACGGTAAAGACTCCGAAAAGCCCCGTGATGAAAGCAAAACCGTTATCAATGAGTAAAATGACGACAATTTGAACCTTGATACACAACGGATTTAGATTCTCTAAAGTTCAAACTCTCTAAAGTTGTAAAGTTGAGACAATCTCAACCATTCATTGAGTTTAAATGGTCCAAATTTCATTACACTATGGACCCCACAAACCACTAAAACTGAATGGTTGAGATTGTCTCAGCTTTATAACTTTAGAGAGTTTGAACTTTAGAGAATCCAAATCCACCGAGGATTTATTGTCATGGTAATAGACCGCTATACTAAAAGGCAATCAGCGCCGCTGCAAGACAGAGATTCAATAGTTACTGTCCAATGGAAGGCTAAGGTTCCGATTGAAAAACCCTAGCCGTTAGGTATAGAATTCGTTCCTTGAAACCCCGATGAGCTAGCACATCGCCAATGGCATGGAGAAACTGACCATGAGAATAAGATATGTTAAAGAATCGAATTTATGAGGACTGTCCAAGGAATTGATCATGACTATTCGAAAGAAGAGGAAACAAGAACCACCTTAAGTCCGAAAAATTCTCCTGAATCAAGATGCGGAGAAACAAACCCCCATCATTAACCCACGAAGGGAGAGATCGCTAGTAACAAATCCACTAGGCTGCTAGGGTTCAAAGAAAAATCCTAGCCACCAACAAATGATTAAAATGAAAGGGGTTGGATGCATGTGTGGTTAGAGACGGACTCTATGTATGTAGCTCATGTTTTCTGTTCCAAGGAGATGCATGTTCCTTGGGAATTGGCGAGTTCCTGGGCGAGGGCTTTGCATTTGATGGATTCTATGCAGATGGTTGTTACACACATTCATAGAGAGGGTAACCAGGTAGCGGACCCCCAAAAATCGATGTGTCAACTTTTGATTGGAAGAAATGTTTTGAAAAATGAAAGGCTAAATGTTTTGAAAAATATTATGTCTATAGTTCAAGAAAAATTAACAAACAAAAAATTTTCAATATTGAATTATGTGACAAAAAGAGTAATCTTATTCATTTTAAATTAAAATTTTATTAGTAAAAATTTAATAGATATGAGATGTTTTTCCGGAATTGTTTTGAAATTGAAAATATTTTTATTTAATTAAAAGATGATAATAAACTTTAAAAGTATAACAAAATGAGAAATATTTGAAATTTATCTAAATCTTAACATATAATTCTTAACTTATATTATTAAATTATAATAATGAGAATCTATTAATATAAATTCAATAACACCATTATTTTTAAGGAAAGGCTTAATACTTTAGAACGTATTCAAACTTGTTCAAAAAACCCCGATGCCTCTCCAAATTTTGCAAGTGATCCGGTAAATACCTTAATTTTTAAAAAATGTATCGGTTTACTACTTCAATGTCACATGTCAATACTTGACTGGTTTGGCTTTTTAAAAGATGTTAATGTTTTATTTTTTTTTCACCAATCAAAAGTTGACATGTGGCACTCTGGTAGTCAATCAGTGCATTTTTTGAAAGTTGAGGTACCTGCCAGATCATTTTTGAAAAAGAAATCACAGACCTTGTTTTGCAACTAACTAAAACCACAAGTCACTTTTTTATAGTTTACCCATATTCTTTATGTCAATGAACTTTAACTAGAAAATGTTCATGTTCCTTTGTTATAGAACAAAGCTTTTATAGTGTGCTTATTATTAGACTTTCTTTGTAAGAAAGATGTTATGCATCTGTGTAAGAATATTTTGATGTTTTTTATTTTATATTCTTGCTTTTTACTTACATTTTGTTGATATTCATTTGGTGTCTATTGGATATATAATAATTCCAATAAAAATGGAAAAATGCATATTAATATGGTTATAGTTATGAAGATAAAATTAGATGAATAAATAAATCTAAAGCATCATGTAAAAAAATAAATGATTTAAGAGATAATTGCAAAATAGAAAAAAATGGAAAAAAGGGTAGTTACGGATTTTAATTAGATTGAAGGAGGGACGAAGATCATGTAACTATTTCGGCTTGTTGGTTGGTTTTATGTTATGAGTCTATATTTTAGATTAAAAATGTAACTTTTGGTATAGTTGTGTAAGTTTCTCAAACTATTATCCACCCTCTGTTCCATGCAGCTTAAAAATTGCTATTATCGATCTTACTATAGTCACATTTATATGAAAAAACCAGTCAGTTCCGAATCAGTTTAAAGGAAGGTCAAAGACCAGACATTGACCAACTTGATCATCAGTTCAGTTAGAAGTGGTTCAACATAATAATCTTATTTCAAAAATTTACTTTCAAAAGATGAGTAACCAATGTATTAACGGATGAGATTCAAACACAAGACCTATTACCTCTTAATCAATGCATTTACCAATTAAGCCAGTACTTTAATTGATATTAACAATGGATAATATTTAACTTGTAACAATTCAATATAAAACTTAACACCTAATTTTTTATATAACTACAACAGCTATATTCAAGATTTTTCATTGGATTTATTTTGTGAACCGGTTTATTATGTGTATATACGTATATCATTCAAATTTTTATATAACAAAGTAATATCTATTACTTTTAATCAAATCAATATTTATGGAATTTATATTTCTATTTATTTAATATGTAATACATGCCTAAGTATAAACATATTTTTACAAATTAAAGACTTGATGCCACTTAAAAGTTTATTAACATTTTGTTTAATTTATAAAATTTGTTTACTTCGAACAAAATTCAATTAATACCAAACTTCTCACCTTTCTTTTACTAGATCACATCGTGTCTCATTTTATTAGAAGTATTAACTTATTATTATGTAGTACTGATATTAAATATTGAGATGATATAATTTATATTACATATTTTATATTAAATTATTTTGAAAATAACAATATTTCAATAAATTTTAGAAAATCTGGTTGAATCTTAAATCGGTGACCCACTCTAGTCCATGGTTTGATGCCCGGTTTGGGACTGAAAAACCATGTTCCTACCATAATTAGTGCCGCTATAGCCCTCTTATACTTTTGCTATAATTGTGTTCTTATATTTGAAAGATTAAGTTATAATTACAGTTATATGGGACCATAAAAAGACAATAGGAAGAGTATAGTTGTAGTATGATTGAGTTATGAACAAACACAATTACTAGAATTTAATCTTTGTATCCGTAAGACCCAGTTACGACAATAGGCCTCAGATAGCTCTCTTATATATTAGGGTTAACCAACAAAGCATACGAAG
This sequence comes from Euphorbia celastroides, assembly GCA_948291685.1. NCBI lineage: Eukaryota > Viridiplantae > Streptophyta > Magnoliopsida > Malpighiales > Euphorbiaceae > Euphorbia > Euphorbia celastroides. The sequence goes on along the minus strand of CAOJBJ013330289.1, from coordinate 4,520 downwards.
GCTTGGAGTGAGAAGGAGGCTGTGAAGGCTTGGTTTGAAAATTAAGGCTGCATTCAAAATAAGGCTTTGGACAATCATGTGACTTTTAAAAAAACATAAATATGCTTTGGAAAGAGAATTATATTGACGATTTTCATCAGTTCCCATCTCAATTAGCAAGATTAAACAAAAATGTATCACATAAACTCTACCCATCATCCTGTTCACTTATGTGATCATATCACATGTATTTTTTTTATCACTCTACAGAAATATATTCACTATATATCTAGCTATTTGTGCTATGAAATCATCATTATTATCCTACGCTATTTATTGTTTCTTTTTTATCCATGCCCCATGTAGTCTATATCAATATTACTTTGCATGATTTGTGCTTATAGAATAAGAGATGATAAATCACATAAAGAAACCAAATCTATAAAATATGTATTACAAAAACCAAATCAATAAACAATAAAAGAACCGAATTAACAAACAATCTATATACCACAATGCAAAAAAAATTATTTTGCATATTAAACAAGTTTAATTTATCCACAAATGAGGTAAGAAAGAAAATATTAGTAACTAAAGATAGTGGAGAGGGAATCCGAATCTGATTCCCATATCTAATGAATGAATGGCAGAATAATATCATCTTTAACTCATTTCCATGCAAGAGGTAAACCTCTTCTCTGTTATATCAATATTAACAGAGCTGGAAAAAAGGAGATTCATAATTTTGCAGCTTTTGCTTCCCATTATTTTGTTCACTTGCTGTCACTTTTCTTCCCTACATAAACCCCCTTCCTTTTCTATTTCTCTGAAATCAGATAATATAATTTAGTAGGTGGTGGATGTCATCACGGTTAGGACTAAATTTGTGACATTTAAATGTTTTAAGTTCGAGTCATATTAGACTGAGCAAAATTCATTTTAGCATTCAATGTAAGAGCAATTGTCTAGTTTCCTTTCAAAAAATAAATAAATAATTTAACTTATATTGTTGATAATTAGTTAACCCTTTTTAATGTTGTACACATTTAAAATATTAGTATTCATTCTTCATTAAAAAAAAAAAAAAAAGAGGTTAGCATTCATTTTGTATGTACTCTCCAAAATCACGTGGAATTACAGTACTTGAAAGTTAATTACATTTTATATTAAAAAAAAGAGCTGTAAATCATAAGATTAAGAAGCAGACAAATCTTTGTTAATAATCGTGATCACGTGCTTTTTTAGTATTATAGAAAGCTAAAGACGGTGGTCATCAAGTAATTATATTCATATATACCTTGTATATCTCAGAATGTTGTTTTAGCTGCCATTTAGGATGATGTAATGTTAGATCCAAGATTCAGGTTTATTTTTTAAGCAGTGGATGCAAAGAATGCACTTCCTCTTTGGGTCGTATAAAATTTCTCCCAGCCTGATGTAGATCCATTCTAATGCAAACATAATAAAATTTACTTAGGGAGGTGATGACAATTTTTATTCTTCAAATCATCAATGTAGATGGGGATACCATGCCATTTCCCAACCCCACAAATCTCCAATTCCAATTAGTTTTGATTAAGCTTCGATAATTTTTTAAGTTGAGTGTAATTGTGTAAACACTCAACTTCTCAAGAAGAGAAAGGAGGAGGAAGGAGAAGGAATAACTTTTGTTTGGAAAGAATTGCAATCTTATGAAAAATATAAAAGTTATTATAAATTAAGTCAATTGGTTTCACTTTGATATTACTCATTTGCAAATTGCATTCCCGCCTCTGAGTCCCGATTAACAATCATTCATTGTTATTCTACAATATTTTTACCTTTAAACCTTGTTCTCTTCAACTTTTGAAACCTGACCTGAACTGAACTTAACATAACTGAACTTAATTTATTTACATTATTTTTTCTATTAAAATTAATGGACATGACCTGAACTGAACTTAACTTAACTTAATTTATTTACATTACTTTTTCAATGAAAATTACTTTTTCTCGGCAAAGTGTTTATTTTTTGTGCATTCCTTCAAAGTTGTTTGTTCATCTAATTTTCATTTTTAATACTAGATCTTGGTTTGTGGTGTTTTATCTTTTTAGTTTTAAGTATAAAAATGGGTTAAATTTTAATTTCAGTAATTTCATCCAAACTTTTGGATTATAATCATTTTGACCAAAATTATCATTCAAATCTTAAAATCATATTTTTCCACTTTCTTATTTTATTTTGCATTATATTTCAAACTGTTTATTTTTTTGATATACCGTTTTAGGATTTATTATTCATCTCATTTTTTAAAGCATCATTCATTGTGATATACTTTTTATAAATATTTTAACAATTCAAAAATCAGGTAAATAATGGTAGAAATTTGATATGAACCTGGTAAATTGTGAATACATAGACATACATGTCCACTTCATAGTACGTAGCTACTACATAATTGTAGATAATAAAAAATGAAAGGCAATGGAACCCATGTAAAAGACCATATATTTCATTATCATCATTCAAAAATAAAAATTGAAAAGCTATAAACAAATAAAATTACGAATATATAAAGCTATTAATTAACTTTATACCAAATAAAAAATTTAAAAATAAAAATAAAAACTGTGAATTTAAGATTCTACCAACTTACTACCAAGTAGCTACCCGATAATTACTACATATTAAAAAACAAAAAGAAATGCAAAATCAAATACAAATATGGCAAACACATCATCTTCAATTGTTATCACTCAACGTCAAAAGCTCTAATCAAATAAAAAATGTTGTGAATCAAATGAAAGCTAAATCTAATGAAAGCTTAATGAACTTGAAGCAAAACCTGATCAACTTTATATTTAGCAATCCCTCCATCATTCAAACAATTCATCAAACACCTTGTTTGTAAATTCTTTTGAATTTTCCAAACCTCGAAGAACTGCAAATAAAACAGCAACTTTACAGTCAAATCAACAATTGAAATTAAAAACTAATTGAAACATGATAATTGTTTTATAATGTGATTTTAATTCAGATCTTACATTTTGGAAATCAAAAGAGTAGAAATTTGAAAAAAAAAATAGAAGGGACAAAAGAAGAACACAAAGAAAAATTGAAAAACAACGATGGAGAAAAAGAAGAAGAAAAATCCAAGAGAAGAACGATAACAACAGAGCAGAAAAAGTAAGAGTAACAACAATGCAAAAAGAAGGGGAGAACGTAAGTGTCATTTAAAAACTTTAAAATTATTAGGAAATGTTAGAGGGGTTATAAGGAGATAAACATGTAAACAAATTTAAAAATCATATCTACATCAAAATTTTCCATTTTCTTATACATTGTGAAACGTGAAAGTATGTATTCTAAGTTAAGTATTATTAATGCAAGGGTTATTGAGGCTTTTAATTGGGAAACTTGTATGCTCTATATATAGTGTTTGCTTACAAGTGTTTGTGCCACATATATTTTATATGTTATAATAAAGTGTATTTGTAACTGTTAGAATGTCTTCTGGTATTTTCCAAGTACAAAAATTACATATGTAATTAATATGTATTATATATGAACCATTACATATATATGTATTCAATATGCACATGATATGTAATATGTGCCAGTATATATTAAATATGTATGTAGTATTGGATTTGTAACAAACATGCAATAAGATGCTAACATGATACGTACATAATAGATATGTACTAAATCTACATTACAATTCAATTTCATAGGTTGATAAGCTAGAAATTTGGGTTTGAATATTTTAAAAAGAAAATAAAGATCTTACATACAAGATAAATAAATGTAAACAAAAGAACAAAACATCTTAAAGAGAAAATCAATCTGATTCCCAGTGCATACACTGAAAATGTTTGCTAGCCACGAAAAATTTTCTTCTTCCGACTCTTCATCGGCAGCCAAGAAAAAATATAATTCTCAATTGTGTCATAAATATGATTATGAAAACAAAAATTCACCAACTGATCTTGATCGAATATAACACTTGTACAGGTATTTATTCCACTTCATTACTTATACCAAACATGTTGGCTCAAGACATAATGTCCTTGACTCCTTGTTCATGACACTCCATACTATTATAAGCAGGTGATCAAGTGGAGCGACTGCACAGAGCCCCGTCATTAAGGGAGCCCCGGATTTTTTCGGGTATAATAATAAACAATGTTTAATATATAAATAATAAAGAGGAACTAATCGCCAAATCTGGTTTGGCCTCAGCGGCAAGGCTCTGCTTTTTATCCTTTGGCGCGCGTCACCACCAGGGATCGAATCCCTCTACCAACAGTGGGGTCTTTTTCCTTCTTCCTTAAATGACGTGCACCGTTGCTACATCTTTAATCCTCCTAAATATACCATATTTTTCAATTATTTGTATTATTTTTTATGTTTACAATATTATATGTTTATTTTCCTGATTATTATTTAAAATAATTTAAAATAATTTTTTTTTTTATAAAAACAACTACTCAAGTAAGTGTTAATTTAAAATTATATAAAATTTCTTGATTTATATAACGCCACACAATAATAATAATAA